>JAODPA010025515.1:0-37493 GCA_025585075.1 Nepenthes mirabilis
TATGGTTTTATTATGCTTCCGCAGATGTATGATGATTTAGTTGCTTCCGCGTCTGTATATATATGTTTTTGATTTACGGTTTAATTAGATGGCACCTCTCTAGATCCAGTACTGTAGGTTGTGTACTGTATTGGAGCCATGGATGTTATGGCGATGATTTGAGATCCTGTGTGGTGTGTTGTAGGCTGTGTGTAAGCCTTTTGATTAGATGTGTGCTTGTTGCAGGTGAATTTAAACAGGTTGTATTTTTGGTTTTCGTCCAGTGGCAGAGGAAACTCTGCCGGATTTTCTGTAGAAATGCATAAATCTAATTATGGGCATTAATGATTTGTTATTGACGGAGGGTATTTAAGAAAAATAACTCGGTCCGTCACAACGGGCAAGACCACCAACCGGAATAAACTTTTTCCAAATTGGCAATGCTCTTTTCTAGTCTCCGTCGTTCTACGGAATGAAACATACAAACTCTGAACCCAAAACGGCAAGTTAGTTTCACGGACGTGGAACGCGATCCACCTTAAGCGCTACTTCTAATAAGAGTACAGGTAGACCATCCATGTTGCACGTGTATACTTGTAATGTACATATGATGTCAATGAAATAAGAGTGTTGTTTCATTCGTGCCATGCTGTTCTTTCTGTTCTTTTCCTGTTCCGTGTGCATGTGTGTGAATTTGTAGGGTTATACAAATAACCTAAACTGCCCCTAAGTCGGGTGGACTTTCGCCCACTCGTAATTAAACATTAATCATCCAAACGGCCCATAAACTGTCGTAACTAAACCCTAATCATCTAGACGGCCCATAAGCGGTCATAATTAAATCTTGATCATCCAAGTGACCCATAAGCGGTCATGACTAAACCCTAGTCATCCATGCGGCCTACTAACAATCGAATTAAATCATAGTTATCCAAGTGGCCTGTTCACGACCAAAATCTTAGAGGGCTAAAGCAGCACATGTGCGGTGACCTCCACACACGGGAGACAGCACTACCAGTTTGTGACGGTCGACGAGCGAAAGCAAAGCATGAAAAGAAAACGCATGCTTCCATAATGAAACGGGGCGTCAGATATAACAACGCTGGCCGGCGAACAAAAACGTATTCATACACGTCAGGGTAGTAAAAAATTTCTCATGATGCCTCACAAAAAAAGAGTCCTGATAGTCGCACAGAGACTTGAAATATCATGACTCAGCTTGATGGCTTCCTGAGATTGAGAAACCTCCTCGAGTACGAGGTCGGGACCTCCAACCACAACCGTAGGGATACCACACTAGTTCTGATCTCTGAGAAGCACCAGCGTTCTGCAAATCCAGAAACTCGACGGGAAAGCAAGGATCCACCATGGAGGCAATCCTACGGCTGTAGCGAATCCCCTCCTGGAACCGCTCCTCCAAGACATATGCCACCTCTTCAAGGTGAAGCCTCGCCCTCAACTCGCCCTCAAGTGCTGCGATCCACTCTAGGGCCCGTTGGTGCGCATCCGAATCCTCTCGCAAGCTAGAATTGGAGGCCTGACTTGGGGGAATGGTGCGCGTCCTCTCCTGAGGCATGTTGTCCTTCTTTGAGGATGAGATATCGACCAAGCCACAAGGCACCTCGTCAGGCTGGCAAAACCAAAGGAAGTCAACAGGGGAAATGTGAATCGGCATAATCAAACCCCAAAGTTGAATAATTGAGGCTTACCTGACAAGAAAGCCCAGCGTGCTCGAAGCAAGTAGGGTAGAAAGGCTCCACAGAGCTCTCAGAGTGTGATCTCTCGTGGCCACTTTCGTCTGAAGAGGATGATCCATGGGAAGGGCTAGGCGTGCTATCTGGCCCCCAACTGAGGAGAGTATGAACGTCGATCATATTCTCATTAGCCATAGTAAAGGGAAAATGGCTATGAAGCAAATCGCGGAGGCTATCGCCGTTTTGTAAGCCAAGTTTCCTGCCTAAAGTAGTCACACGCGAACAAAAGGGTCGCGTCGCTTCACGATGGGTGTGAAGTGCAAACGTCACATCTATGAAAAGCCAGTCTGAGACTGTCAAGATGTCTTCAACAACCAGCATAGATTCTTAGTTGGGCAAACAATTTCAGCGATTGGCAAAAACTTTTAGACGGTCAATGCCAGGCAGGCAGAAAGGAAAAACGGATGAAAGAGCATGACAAGGGCACAAACGACGATGGTCAACATCCCAGCAGCAAAGTACTCCGTCCAGAGTTAGCCACCAAAGTCCACACTTGGGCTATGCTACCAAGCCTCTACTCATGCGCTAGTGTAAAACAGGCTTGATGTAATATCAATATTTACCTTGATATCTTCTAGAGGACTTGAGCCCACTGAAGAGCACCAAAAACGTCTCGAGCGAGACAGACGGCCAACTTGCGTACGATACACCAAGTCGGCCAGCCAACACAAGAACAACTAGTTGAGACGACAATGACAGCAGAGACACAGAACATTAGTAAAACTCTGTTTTATTAATTGAATCTATATAATTACAACTACATATGAAAAAGTAATGGTACAAAATCTACAGAGCAGCGGAGCTCCCAGGAGGAGGTGGCGATGGCCCATGGCCACTCTAGGACTGTGCCACGAGGTTCTCGCGATGCTGTATAGAATGGTTTGCTGGGTCAAGAAATTCAACTGAAAAGTTGGGGTCAACCAACTATGTAATGCGCCAGTAAAGGATGACACCTTCTCACAACCGCGCCACCAGCATGTCGAAGACCTCATGAGGACGTATACGAGTAGTCAACTCATTCTCCAATGATGTCATCTGTCCTGCGAGTTGGTCAATACACCTCACCGTCCGGTCATTGTCTTCTCTCAACCGGACGTTCTCCTTCTTTAGTATGACATTCTCCTCCTCTGGACTTGACAGCACAACCTCTCTTAATAGGACATTCTCCTCTTTCAATTTGGTATTCTTTTCTTTTAGATTGGACAATACAGATTGGAGAGTGGTTGTGCCCTCTTGGTGCTCCACCCTCAGTAGCTCAATCTCTTCCTCGAGCCAGGCGATCTCCTTATCTCGATCAGAAATCACCAGGTCCTGCTAGTGTAATCCCTTGGTGACTATACTCGTAATTTTCTCCCCCTGCAAAAATGCAAAGTATTAGCAATAGAGAGAAAAAT
The DNA here is from genome assembly GCA_025585075.1 of Nepenthes mirabilis. NCBI lineage: Eukaryota > Viridiplantae > Streptophyta > Magnoliopsida > Caryophyllales > Nepenthaceae > Nepenthes > Nepenthes mirabilis. The sequence goes on from JAODPA010025515.1 coordinate 3,128, forward strand.
CAGAAGAAAAATTACGAAGGTTTACCTGCCAGACTTTGCATACAGGCCTCGTTGACTTACTCTGTGACCTTAGGTCTTGCAGCGGAGGACTAGAAATAGAAATCTTCCGGACAGGCCCAACAGTGGCCTCCACCACATGCTCCTCCGGCAACTCCGCCGTGTGGTCCACCGCCTCAAGGGGATCTCCAGCGATAGGTTCCTCCATCAGCCCAATGCTTACGCCAACCGCCTTTTGGGGTTCTTCGATGATTGGCACCGCAAGCGCCACTTGAGGCTCACCAGCAGTAGGCTCCTCAGCTAATTTAGCGGCCCGTACAGCAGGAGGCTCGGCAGGTACCTCCAGGAGCTCTTCGGCAGCTGGCTCCTCAGGCAATCCAGCAACCTGCTAAGCTGAAGGCTCTGCAGATGACTCCGGAAGCACCACCAAGTGCTTCGGCTGTGGCAAAGCAAGAATGGCGCTACTCACAGTGGAGCACAACTTGGCCCTATATACTTCAACAGTAGCCTCAACTCCACCTACACCGGAGCTATCTCCAGCCCCAATGAACTAGCAATCCATAACATAGTCTAGCCTCAAGGAAGAAGAAAAAAAGGCATCATTGTCGTTGCTTTTTTCTACCTTGGACTACTGGAAGGCTCCTTGGTGGAAGGTGCGTCGGCAGACCTGATCGTAAGGGCCCCAACCTTTCTCTTACTGGAAGGCACCTTCATTTTCTACAACGGAAAAGGTGGTCCCCATCGCGCCTTCTTGGCCTCATCGCAAGAAATCAAATGGTCTCTCCGAAACTCTAGAAAGTGGCCCTCTACCAACTCCATAAGTGGCTCCACTGCAGCAATCTCCTCATTGGTGGACGTCCCAATATAAATATCGAGCACCTTGCCCCAATCTCTAGCCAAGGGTCAGGTCGAATAACGTGAATATAGAAGAATAATTTTTTTTAATTTTTCAAGGAATTATATATAGCAGTGCTAATTCGGAGCCTTCATGGACAGGGACACCCACTCTCTGCTCTGGACAAACTGGAACATTACTCTGACCGCTTCCACCGTCAACAGCTTTGAACGCTGGCAAAGAAAGATGCAAAGGGGATACAAGTAACGCACAACATTAGCATGAAACCGTGTAATGGGGATTCGAAGGGCGGTCAATATACCCGCAGCTCGTCAGGAATAGGGAGGCATAATTCACTCCTCAAGTGGGCCTCATAGATGGTGACATAGCTCTCAGGGGGAGAGCATGTCCTATCTCCCTCGCTGAGCATCCTAAAGACTATCGACATAGGGATGTTGTACTCGACGTATAGCTCCCTCGCCTCACTAGCTTTGATAATTGAAGCAATATGAGTTACAGAAGGCGCCATGAAAACGGAAGAAGGAAGGAAGCAAAACATTTAAAAAATTTTCAGGGAGTTAAAGTATGAAAAATTTAAAAAGTAACAGACGGATCACTTAAAAGAATGTGACCATCAGAGAAGGTGAACCGTCTCATCAACGTGTGCCCATCATTGTTGACACGTGTCACTTCCTGGACATGTGTAGTCGAATCAGACCCTCTAGCACATTAATTATCGGGATCGTAAATTCATTACATGTAAACACGTGGCTAACTTTTCGATTTACAGTCCAGCGACATGATGGCACGTCTTTCAACTCCCACCAGTTCTCTAGATTTTGGCCCAGGCAGTCAACGAATTTGGTCAACGCTCCCTTCAGCCAGTCCTTCGGATTTCGGTCTAGATGGTCAACGAATCCAATCAACACTTTTTTCAGCTAGACCTTTAAATTTTGGTCTAGGCGGTCAACGAATCCGGTCAACACTTCCTTCAGCCAGTCCTTTGGATTTTGGCCTAGACGGTCAACGACTTCGGTTAACACTATATTCAGCCAGTTCTCCAGACTTTAGCCTAGATAGTTAACGAATATGGTCAATGAACCTCTAAGTCGGTCCTCCGGATCAAGGCCTTACGGTCAGCAACTGCACATAATACGATCAACAGACCAAGAGTATCCGCCGTTTTCCTCACCAGGTCACCTCAGACCAGTAACCCAGCCACTCGCGACCCATCATGAACACGTTGGAGGTCAAAATTTCATACCACTAGTATGGGGGCTAGTGTTGGGTACGCTAATAATGGATTGGCCCAAGAAAGAGGAAATGCCCAAATCCACGATGATCCATTGTGTGCCTGGATGATTAACGCTGACCGTTGACCGGATGAAAGGTTAAGTGGTCCAGGAGAAATCCAAGAGCAAGACGGATGGCTTACTCTTGAGATGGTCAACACTTCCGTTAACCGAAAGTAGGATCAGTCGACCGTTTGAAAGCCAGGCCTCAAGTGGGCCAACGCAACTGTCCTCAACCAGCAACGGTTTCTTCCCTTGATTTCGTGTTCTCCATATAAGGCAATCTCAATTGTAACGGTCATCAGCAGATTTAACGCGCATCCCTAAAGTAAAGTGTCAGAATCCTCCTCCTATCCGTAGTAAACCCTAACGGTTATAGAACGTAGAAGGAAAGTAATCAAGGCAACGACCGTTACTACCATAGAGGCTTCATGCCAGAAAAGACAGCGATCCCAATAGAGTGTAAGAATCAAACTTTTCCGCACAAAGAAGGCCGCCGCGTACAACAGTTATAAAAAGTCATAAAATCTTCACTCCAAGGCACACTCTCATTTGCATAAAAAAGCTATCTACTGCAAAGCTCATACACTTTCAAACTACGGACGCTCTCTCTCTCTACTGCTATGTTCCCAGCAAATACAGCACCTAGAGCCAATGCTCCTCACAAGTTATCAAAGCCTCTCTCAACGAAAGCATACTTCCATCATAAACACTCTCTGTATTCTCCGTGCATTTTTTACATTCTTATTCTTAATTTGAAAACTGTTTACTGATTTGAGTGTTAGAATATTTTCGGTGGAACAACCTCCTACCGTTACCTAACCTCTTGTTCGTAATTGTGGTATGCAGGATTCAAACTCAACGGACGGAGTCGGACTCAGACGATTGATTTGACCCAAATCTGTTCGAAATTTGGATCCAGAATGCATCACTTATGATATTACTTTTTTAATTTTTTTTATCTTGAAACTATCATAATTATGTTGTTATATAATTTTTATCTATATCATTACTATAATATAATATCAGGAAAAAAAGATAACAATTACATGTTGATAAAAAAGTATTAACATTAGCCAATTTGTGTATATAATTGAAAATCATAGGGAAAAAAAAACAATAAAAAAGCAAGATGAGAACCTCAGCTATTTAACAATTGATCAAGGATCCAATTGCTAACTATGATTGGATATCATCATTTGAAAAAGAGTAATATGTTGGCTCCCACTCAATCTCTATAATTAGCATGTATCTTATCTTATCATAATTCATTAATGAATTTTTTTTATCAATATATCATGTTGATAGGTACAATTAAAAAATAGACCGGCTCAATACTCAATTTAATAAAAGACCCAAATGCTGATAGTTTAACAAAAAATGTCATATAGCCTATTAGGTAACAACATATGAATGTCTGAATTAAAAAGTAAAGTCTAAATATTTAAATATTAAATGATCATAATAAATAATCGAAATGACGTAGTGCCTGAAATCCAAGTGGTTCTAGCATTGAATAAAGACAGTCATTACACACTGTTTGTAACATCCCTAACCATTGATCTAAAGCGATGTCATATACACGTATCGATCTCAATACCAATTAGCCAAACGATACCTCAAATTATAAATAAACTTTCTCTCTCAAAGAAGAGGAAAGAGAAAAAAAAAGAGAGAGAGAAAAATACTACTCAATCAGCCGAGTATACCAAAGGAGCATTGTCCTCTAAATATACATTCATCTCCATTATCTATCATTTTTTATATTTTTCTTCCTCAATATTTTTTTCTAATCCGTTAGAAAGATCACAAATTTAAGAGTTAGAGAATATATCGATGAGTGATTCTCGTATACCTTTTACCTCTAATTTATTTTAGTATGATATGTATGATTTAGATTCATAATTACGAAAATGGGATCAATTTTTATTTGGATATCTAAGCGAAACAGTCAACTCACTAATCCGTATAATAATTTAAATTCTCAAAACACATTACATGTATTGTTATTTTAACATTTTTCGTATTTCTATTATTATCGTTATATTTTATTAAAAAAGTAACTCTTTTCTAATATTATCAATATTTTTTTTATTATTGCCTGTCATGTTTTATTATTATAGTGGTTTTTTATTTTAAAAGTAAACTCTCTTTCAATATTATTATTACCGTCATGTTTTGTTGTAGTCACTTGATCAAACATAATGTTGTTACTTTTGAACGAAACGTCAACGTGTAGTGGTGAATTGATATACAAATAATTCCAGACATAATTTTTGATTGCCAATTTCTTATGGAAACGTACAACATGTAACATCAGATAAGAAATTTGCATTACTCATTTTATGAGCCAACAACGCACAACCCATTACGTTGAAGATGTCCTGCCGCAACATCCCAACGGCATTGTTGTCTCAAAATTGAATGAAAATCCAGTGTGCATACAGTTTGTGCGCCCCAAAATCTACCCTTTATGCAATTGAAACTGGGAAAATCACCAGCTCGGAGCATCATGTTGAGGACCCACCCGGTCCACTATAAAGCCGAGGAATAAGTCCATTCACTCTTACCCATAACAGTCCTCCACCCTGGGCATACCCGATGCCTTTCTCCGATAGCCGCCGCTCCGACGACGATCCATCAACCAAGGGCTTCGACTCGGAAGCGAACATTATCAAAGATGATGGTGAAGTGGAGTACGAAGAAGTGGAGGAGGAGGTAGAGGTCGAAGAAGAAATCGAAGTGGAGGAAGAAATTGAAGTCGATGAAGATGATGAGGAAAAGATAGAGGAAGAAGAAGGAGAAGAGGGAGAGGAAGAAGAAGAGGAAGAAGTGGAAGGTGGAGAAAAGGAAGTAGATACTGCGTCCGATTTACCAATCACAGACATTGACGATGAGCGTAACGGTTGGTCTGCATCTTTTAAATGTTCGGATTGGAATTTTTATCTATGACTGTGGATTCACCTGTTTACTGTTCGAATTTCACGAATGATGATTGCTCTGTTCAGGTTTTGTTTTTCGATCATGTGTGTTGTCGTTATTTCTTCGCTTTTTCTCATGTTTTGCTACTTTTCTCAGTTTTGATTCTGGATTGGACGATTGAGGTGTTTTTGTTTTACATCGTTGAATTTGAAGCCAAATGTATCTAATTAGTGGGGTTCCCAAACCCTATCCATACAATGAAAGATTCAATTAGGATTCGACCAAATTTTTTTGAGGGCTGTAGAACTAGGGCCTTTATCCCGGGTTTTGTTCTTAGACTATCCAAAGTCATTTATTTACACTTGGGATTTCTGTTTGGATTCTTGAAAGATGATTCATTATAGCTTTCGTTTGTGCAACGGGAGTCACAATTTTGATAGTGGGAGAGTAAATTTTGATCTTTATACGGGTGTTTGGTAGTAGCCTTGAAATTGTAGATAACCTGTGTGGCTTTTTTTTGCATATTCCAGCTCTTCCTTTGAGGATTGATTAGTTGTTTTGCAGTTAGATCAAAAGCCCACTCTCTTCTGCTGCATCAGGACCAGTACCTGTGCTAGAATAATCTAATCTAACTTTTTATCCCTATTTCTTGGGGCCTCGAGGCTTGGAAGTTCAAGTTGTTGTATCACTGTCATCCTCACTGTGACCTCACTTCAAATTCCACTCTTTCCTTTTCTAGACTTCTTTCTCTGTGTCTTCCTTTTGTATCCTATTTGAGACAAAATCCAAAATTTCTAACGTTAAGTGGCTGTAATCCTTGAAGGTACTAATTTTTGAAAAGCCACAGTTATGTGACAGTGGTGACTGGTGGCAATGCTAGTTTTTGTGTAATGGGTTTGATGTAGATTGCTTGAATGTGAAGTCTTGTTTGAGTCTCGGATATTGTTACATTGTTTTGAAAGAGTTGTGGTTGAGTGGACATGGAAGCAATTCATTATTAGATATAATATTCTTATGGTTGCAATCTTTAATAGCTATGTATACAGATGCTTCAAGGTTTGACTCAATTATTACCATGATTCATTCAGATTTGCATTAATTGTTGAGTTTTACCATGGTTATGGGATTTTGTAAACCGCCTTCTATACCATTTACTGCTTATTACGTATCGATTTCTGATTCTCAATAGCGTCCCTTAGTGAAAAGTGAAAATTTCTATGTACCATGTTTGTTTCCTGTATTTGCAAACCTCTAAACTTGGACAGCTTTTATTTAGTTAATGATCAATTATTTGGAGATTCTGGATCTGATACAAGCAATCAGAAATAGGGATGAAGTAAGTGTGAGTTTGGCCTTGAAGGAAAAGCATGAGAGATGCAAATGCTGAACAATCTTAGATGTGAAAATCAGAGAAATCTGTGACATTGAAAGTTGATATGGAGGGAGCATGTTCAGTATTTTCACCTCTCTTTGATAAAGGGACAGAGGTATAGTGGCACGCAAAGAGTGGTATGGAGTAGAAGAGAGGAAGCGATAGATACATTGATGTTGCTTCTCATGAGATCCAAAACAAGAGCCAAGAGGAATTGATCGACTTGAACAATGTAATCCTTTCAAAGCTCAGATCTCACTTCTCTTTTCATCTCTTTCCTCTCTTTACCCCCTTTTTTTCAAAAACTACACTCCCTTCAGAATTGCTAGAATGACATTATCCTAGTACTTTATTAGTGGCTTATCATTCTGAGACATTTATTTAGTTGTCCCTTGCCATTCCTCTTTATTTTATCTTCACTTTGTTTCTGCAACTATGGTAGTTGTTTCTTGTCATCTTGAGAGAAATATCTTTCCTATAATTTAAGTGTACTTTGTCATCTGAAGATGAATTAAATATGCACACACCTCAGACCAAGCTATGTAACATTGTCAGTTATGACCTTATGGTTCTGATAGTTCTCTCTTGTAAGGATGGAAGATCTTTTCTTTGATTTTCTTCTGCTTGAACTATGGACCGGCTATTAGGAAATAAGCACAAAAAAAGAAAGAACAAGAAGAAGACAGAAAAATAATTAGCTGTATCTCGTGCCAATGAAAATAAAAATAAGCATAATATATTTACCCTATTTGCCCTTTTTTCCTTTAAGTTTACACGTAGCAGCAACTGCATTTGGTATCTTTGTTTGGCAAAACTATTCTTCTTCAATCTTTTTAAATAGCTTTTCTTCTATGGATCATTATTTCTTCCTGGACTAGCACTAGAATAGTTATGATTACTGAACACAATTTGCGGATCAGGGTAGTATAATTGTAATGCTACCTGGATTTGCATAAGAATATATGATGGTATTGACTCTTCCTTAGATAATATGATTAGATTAATACCCATTATCTTCTCTTTGCTGCTGAGTCATGACAATGAACATTTCTTCTCCCTTTGAACCCCACCTTTCCTCATTCCTTGTTCATGAAAGAAGAATGATACTCAGATGTGGCTGCTTTATTGGGTGGTTTTGAAGGAACAACAACTTCTTGAAGCTCCATTTCTTCTTCTTGTTCTTGTTCTTCTTCTTCTTCTTTTTCTCTGTTCCCTTTTTTTTGTGCTTATTTCCTAATAGCCGGTCCATAGTTCAAGCAGAAGAAAATCAAAGAAAAGATCTTCCATCCTTACAAGAGAGAACTATCAGAACCATAAGGTCATTGTTGGCAGCTGATCTTTGATTGTGACTTGAAGTCTTCGTAAAAAACTGCTATATGCTTAATAATTTTGTTGGAATCATCATGCATAGTGATGACTCTAGATTGGGATCCCCAGGCTTTCATTGCAACATAAAGATACTCTGCTTTCATTGAACTGCATCCAATTTGCCCCTGTTTTCTGCCTTAAAATGCCTCCACATCCCTCGAATAAGTGTACGGCTCATTCATAGCACTTTTGAATTGTGAATGAGCTCTTGTATAGGTGAGGCATATAATCTAAATATTTACCTATAAAAAAAACCATAATTTGAAATTTCGTAGTGTCATGGCAACTGTTAACCCCTTCTTCGTTTTTCAGAAATGTGTTGCATTAGTGGTTTTGAATTCACCCTTAACGCACTCAAAGTTTTTATTTTATTTAACTCAAACATTTTACATCCCATATAATGCCTCATCTACAGCTGTTTAACCAGTGCTTCAAATGATTTATGTAAAAGTCCGAATATTACAGAATTTAAATAAGACTTCACCATATATCTCTCTTTCAGACAAATTGGCAAACAATGGGGGGGGGGATGATCAGAAATACCAAGTTCAACAAATTGCACTTCAATATTGGTATGCTCCATAATTCACTGTGGATTACCATTCATTCTCACTTATTGTACTTTGCTCCTCACCTTGCCAATTCAACACTTGAAGAGACAATCTCTTTGTCCGATATAAGAGAGACTGCCGTCATCAAAATAGGTGGCAAAGTCATCAAAAGCAGTTCGATAATAATTTCTTTTCTCTTGGTTCAATATTGAAAGAAACTTTTCGTTCCAAATTACAACACTATTTCGACCCCTTTTTAATTTGCGGAAGTAGTAAAAATATAAATATTCAATATACGTAAAGAATATTTGAATTTAGATGATATAAGTAATAATAAGCACAAAAAGTAATGCAATAAGTAATAAAAACGTATTTTTTGATGATGAAGGAAAAACTCGATAACCACAGCTATCAAGAAAAACCCTTCGGGTTTCAACGGTTAGGAAAAATATCCACTATGAAAATCAACTTACAGATCGGGTGGTACAGACGCGTTACCTTAGCCGACTTACTCTCGTTTTGTAATCCCCATCAAGGAACTCCTTAGATTCATCAACGACAACGGAACCGGACGCTTTCCGGTCTTCATGTCAATCTTTCCTCACGAACCGCTTGAATTGCCGTATACCATCGGAGCCCAATATCCACGCCACTGACGTCGCCACGAAGGTTAACAGGCGAGAAGAGGTGTAAAGGATAAAACACAATGTGGAGAGAAAACTTTGTCAATGGAATATAATCGTTGGAGTGAAGTTTTTCTCAAAAGCAGAACACAAAGATGAGAGGTTTTTTAAGGTAAAAGCTGCTCCAAAGTCACTCTAGAGAATTAGGGTTAAAATCATAAGACATATATATATATATATGAAGCCCAAAAAAATAGGTTAAATTATAACCGTTGGAGGAAAGCGCGCCATGGCGCTCAAGCGCCGGCTAGGGTTTCACAGTCGCACACAGCATCGCTCGAGTGCATGGCAAGCGGTCCTCGAGCATTGCAGCTATGTTTTTTGCGCTCGAGCGTGTGTCAAGCTATCTTTGGGCGTTGGGTTGCTAGATATGGCGCTCGAGCGTGGATCGAGCGTGCCTTGAGCTCGGCTTCTCGGGAATCAGCTCTTAAGTGAGATTCGAGTGTGCTTTGAGCTCTGGTTATTTTGTAAGCAAAGCTCGAGCGCGGCTCGGGTGACAGGCAGCCGTGGTCACGGGGAGAGGTGAGATGATGATTCTTGAACGGAAATCTCATGAAGATCCTCCATGCAATACGATATCGAAGACAATGAACTATCCGACACAGTCACGAAATATGCCAACGCAAAATACGACTAACAAATATACTCTATGACAACATTCCATTAATAATTGAGGGCATAAACTGCCATTAAATTGAGAAAACGAGATCTGCTGTGGCTTTCATCTCATGCTAAATTTCAGTGAATATGTTAGGGCCTTGGTTGACCACAGACACAGAGAAAAAGCTTCTAATTGGAATTCGTATGTGACAGGAGGGTGGAGTTGGTGTTGATTACGAATATTTAGTGAAAGTGTTACTTAGTAAAGTACAGAGCACGTATAAGTGGTGATGCGTATGGATGTTTATAATCAGAATGGCCTTAAATATTACTGGACAAAATATGGTCTAGAAGTGAAGTTGTAAAAACAGGATGTGGAAAATGTAAGTGTGTTGTACTTCTTGATTGAAAAACTCCGAAAATTCAGGTAAAAATAATATTTATATATGTGTGTACTACTAAATTGGAATAACCTACCTATAGCCTGAACTTCAATTTTTTTGTTTTTTTTTTGCCTTCAATTTATTATTTTAGATAAACTCTGTAATAGTTCAATGATCCATCTCAATTACAAGGATTAAATTTGCAATATACAAGCTTCATAATTAATTTAATGTCCAAATAAGTTTTTAAACAACCTTGGCCTGAAAGCTACGTTTTGAGTTACTCTATTTGTAGTAAATGTTTCCACTTGGGGAGCTGATAACAGATTCTCACCTCCTTCGTTTCCCCAACCTATTCATCATTTTCTCTTCGAATATGTACCTGGAATAGGGATTCAACATGAGAAGCTATTAGTCCTTCACTGAGCAAGCTTTAGATCCTTAAATCAAAATTCCTACACATCACAACAGAGATGTGAGGACAAAGTGCCTCAAGATTTTTTTCCCTAGGGGACCTTTCCGACATTTAACTCAGTGTAAATCATCACACAAATAAGAAAGCAATGAAAATGCAAGTCTACTGTGCAGATTAAATTGCCTGAGTAAGACATGGGATGATGAGCTATGGATGGAGCCATAGGTTGGCTTGACGGTCCCTTGTTGAGGGGAGTGAGAGGGGATAATCAAGAGGACTAGTTCTATGCCCTGATTGGTTTTCTGGGAGGACTGAAGTTGATTGCATTGACCAAGACGGGGCCTAAGTTGCTGGCTATGAGAATGGATGAAGAACACTAGAGTGAGCTTTTCTTCATACTACCAAATATGATCTCTTAAGAAAGTTCGATAGCTTGAGTACTCTAAGAAGAGCCTTTCTATCTTGGTTATGTCTCCCACTATTTATAGAGGAGTTTGTGTCTTCTGGAAGTTGAGCCTTGTAACAGAAGGCTGCTGTGATTACAACTCCTAATCCAGAGGGGCTTGCGGGCATGGTGATTGCGGCCGTTGATGATCGCCTCTGAACTCTGATGATCGTAACAGACGCTTTCCTTACTGTTCTTTGATTCTTTTGCTATGCAGACATTGAGTGGTGTTAGCTGGTCAGTACTATGGTCACCTATTCACCCCAGCACTTTTGTGATCCGGGCAAGACAACAATATTCTTGGGTCCCATTACCTTCTTTTCACTTTTTTAACCATCCAGTTTAAGACTTACTAAAGAAATCCCCAAATTTACTTAATGGATGAAAATATTAGCGTCGGTCTTGGACAATACATTTCAGTATTTGACAATGTCTATCAGTATGGTATATATCATAAGAAATTTCTTTTAAAAAAATGTAAGCTATTAGGGTTGTATCATCCAAATATTAGTCGAGATATTGTGATATATCATCAATAGGGAAACATATCACGATTTTATCGTTTATTAGGAAATATCGATATCTAGGATACCTATACCATTACCGATACATGTCACTTGACATTTGCATCATGGTCCATATTCTTTTCCTCTATCTTCATTGTTTTTTACTCACAATCATCCATACAACATAAATTCCAACTGAATATATCAATGATGCACAACTACTAATCCTGGAGAAGCTAGGCAGACAACCTTCCCACTTTAAAGAAATTATCACAGAAGATTGGCTCAAGCAAGGGCAGATAAAATGCAAATGCAAGAGTGTATTTGGCTTGAAAATAAAACAATGACAACCTATTTGGTTTTAAGGCAGTAGCTATTCCATTCCTTGTCTATTTCAAGAGGAATAGTCATTCCCTTATTTGTTTCATTCTTCAAGTGGAATAGTCAGAACTATCGCCACTGGATGTTATGTCCACTGCCTTTGCTGACTATTGTTGTCGTTAGTAATCATTGCCACTTGCCGCCATTGCTTCTCAGCATCAGCAATTCTAACAACCTAAGCCTAGACGACTTGATTATCAAGCCTTGTGTGCTATTTTGCCTACTCAGACCTAAGTGGTGAACTCTGTTGAGTAACTTGTCCCATTCGGTTAGATTCAGACCATCCTCTAATAAGAAATCATTTCTTAAGATTATTGTTGGGCTACATGACTGCCTCATTCATTGATTCTGTCCCCCCATGTAGATGCTAGCCAAGGCGTGGAAACCAAAGGGCAAGTTGAGAGCTCGAGATCTGGTCATTCAGTTCAAGTTAAATCTGAAGCGAGTCTAGCATCAGATATTGATGCTGTACCAGGTGATATTAGTAGTTCTGGTCCCCCAGATGTGGAAATTGGGAACACAAAAGGGGCACCCAAAGTAGATGATGGAAGTTCTGATAGTCCAACTTTAGAGAGATTTATGGTCCGCTTTGATGGCTATGACTGTCAAGCATCTGGAGCTGATACGAAAGATACAGAAACTCTTGCAGAGATCCCTGTTGATGTCCTGCAGGGACATGGTTCACCTTCTGGTGCCACCAGTTCTCACTTGAATAACATTACATTTATGGATGTGGAGCATTGCCAGCTTGCTGGTGTTGCCAAAGAAGAGAGTGCTACTGCTGTTCCTTTAATAAATGACAATGAGGTGAACAATGTTTCACATTCGATTGAAAGAGGTGAGCAATCGAGGATGCTTTCAACAGAGGACATGAATCAGAAGGCACTAAGGTGTGACGATACATCCTGATATGAGCTGATTTTCTTTTTAAGATAGTGGTCACTATTTTACATTCTTTGTGGAATTATTTCGCAAACAACTGACAACTGTAGTATCCCAGATCTTCTGTTCCCCAGGTAAGGCGTAGGAGTTTGTCCCCTGTTGCTGGTTTCAAGGATGGAGATAAGCGACCAGCAAATATATGTGACTTTTTCGCTAAAGGTTGGTGCATCAAAGGGAGTTCATGTAGGTTCCTTCATAAGAGAGACCATATATGTAATACCAGCCAACAACTAGAGGGAAATATGGCTTGTACGAAAAGTGACCTACAAGGTACTTCCTGTTTATAATGAAGTGTAGATGACCAAAAGACTCATTTAGTTTGATGCTTCTAATGAGCACCTTCTGTTTCAACAGGTCTTGGAGATGCTAATGAAGGATCACAATTGTCTGCTTCTCGGGACCAACATGATCTTTTGGGTGCTAAAGATGATTCCCTTACTTCCCATTTGACTGCAGGAAATCTGTCATCAGTGGAGCTAGGAAATAGCCGAAAGTTTATACCATTTCTTGAAGAGGACAAGTTTGTCTCTCTTGAGAGAGGGATTTCATCTTCTCACCTGTCCTCTGATTCCCCGATGTCACCAGTTTGTAAAGATGGTTCTAAGTTTACCTCCTCAGTTAAGAATGCAGGAGGAGATACTGTAAGAGAAATCTGCTCAGCTAATAAATATGACAATGACTTATTTGTCACTAAAGGCAGTCCTGTATTCCCCGGTGGCTCCTTCCCTGAATACGGGTCTTCAACAAGGGGCTTGGGTATATCATCGAGAAACCATTTGGGCAGTGGGTTATCTTCCTATGCTACAGGTGGGGAGGAAGTGGCCACTAAGCAAAGGCTGTATATGCTTAGTGATCGAAGTTCTTCTTTCAGTTACTCTCTGAATAACTGCTACATCTCAGGTCTGAGGCAACCTTCTTCTAGTTATTCTCTGAAAGCACGGACTTTTGGAGATGATGAGGGTGGCACTGTTAGATCTTCTTCCTTGCTGCATAATTCTTCTCCATTTTCAGGTTCTGATTCAGGAACTTTATCTCATCTGAATAGTTCCAAGGACTTCATGCTTTCATCCGAGTACAAAACAAAAATTTTTCCTTGCAATTGGGAGCCATCTGTCCCATTTCGACCATCCTACTTTATTCCATCTTTAAGCACATCATCTCCAGGAAGTCAATATGATCCTCTTCGTGATAGCATTGAGCAACCTGATGCAGGGAAGACATCATATCGAGGTACTAATGATGACCCTAGTCTTAATGCAGCTAAAGGTAGAGACTGCAAGGTTGATGGGAATTCAGTTGAGTTTCATTATAAATCATGGGAATACAATTGGTACAAGAACTATTATTGTGATGGAAAAGATGGCTCCATGGCTGAAGCAGAATCAGCTGCAACGTCAGCTACTGACACACAAAATAGGAATACCATGCCAAAAGAGGAGACCACTGTGGACCCCTCTGTCAAAGGCATAGCAAAAGAAAATAGAATGAATTCTGATAATGATCTTGAAAATCAAATCGACAGGGTGAGACAAAAGAAGGAAATGAATGTGGATAAAGACAGGCAAACTAATGCAAGGGATGTGGATAGTGTGGCATATGAAGACATGCACAGGGAATCAAAAGTAGTGAAACATTTCCGTGTTGCTCTTATTGAATTTGTGAAAAGGCTGATGAAACCAATATGGCATGAGGGTCATTTGAGTAAGGAAGCATATAAAATTATAGTTCAGAAAGCGGAGGAAAAGGTTATGAGCAGTTTGCAGCCCAATCAAATCCCAGATACTGGAGAATCAATTAAGCAGTACCTTTCTTCTTCCCGTGTTAAAATTATGAAGCTTATTGAGGTGAGAGTTTGGATAGCAACAAAAAAAGTACTTAAATGGCGTCCTTGGATGTTCTATAGTTTGACTCATCATTCTTTTAATTTGCAGGGTTGTATTGATAAGTATGGCAAGCTCTGAGCAGCAAAGGCTTTGGCTTTAATGTTGCAAAGTTATTCTGCAGATTCCATTAAGCAGTAGTCTTAATTAATACTTTGAGAAGCCTTTCAGGAGCTCAGTAGCTAAAAATTGAGACTTTGTAAAGTGCTGATGATTTTCTCTCCAAGCTTTCTTGATTTTGGGATTATGCTTTTTCATCCTTTATTTCCTTTTGGATTAACTTTTTCATCCCCAATACATTTAGCCTAAAACCATAGGAATCATATATTCTTAGAGTGTGGATGTGTGATGATGATGACCCAATAAGTCATATTTTAGTTAGGTAAAGATGACGTCATGGAGTCTGACTCAAGATCAATATTCTTCTGTGAATGGGGGAGGGTATACCTTGAACTTGAAACTTCCCTAGTTGAGTGCTTAAAACCTGCTTTTATTGGATTACATTCACCATTCTAGTATTCTCAGCGCATTACCAGTTAAATTATCCAAAACTTCTTTTTTGTTAAACTAGTATTGCAATAAATTTAAACTGCTCAGAAGCCCCCAAGAGGACTGTCTTATGCGACCTTTTGTCCAATTTTGCCCTTTTGTTGAAAAAAAATTGTTGTATCATTTGTTTGTAGTCATTTTGTCTTTAGGCAACTTTTGTTTTGCAACAAAAAGAATTTCTTCTAGGTAGAGGGGTGCTATCTTATATGTTTTTATTTGAATTTTTTAAATGGTTTTTTTTTTGGCTAAAATTTTTTTAAAATGTCACACACAGTTGCTATTGTCTTTCAGATTCCTGTGACCTTGGATTTTACACTGCTCCTTATTTTCATGCATCAACTACTCAGACATGCATGGAGTATAATGCAATTCATGCGGCATAAGGTACTCTCTTTTTTACATCTTTTAGTTGTCATGGATACACTTTACAATTGCAAGTTTCATTCACTCCATCTCCTTTGACTATTTCAGAGATTAACTGTCTCTCATTACAGTGGGGTTCTTGTGGAATTGCCAATCATTGGTTTTTCTTCTTATATCAGTGCTCCATTGGCAGCTGGAGTTGATTTGATTATATTCTCTTCTCTTCCCTTGGAACCAAAAAGCCATTTTATTCAGAGATCATGCACACCAAAGAGTCCTGAAAGCAAACACGAAATCGCAATGGAATACCCCTTTCCTATGCACACTGTTTAAAAAGTACCCCAAACGATGGAAATAGAGTATCTCTATCCCAAAATAAATGCTACCATGAAATTTCTAAACATTCTCTCTTTAGATTGAAGCACTTTTTGAATGACAAATCAAGGACATTGGCATGACTCAAATTCCAAAATTGACAATCAAATTATTTCAAAGTGATGTGGGTGCCTAGCAACTCAGGAATTGTGGCCATTTGTCGTTTTATATGACTCAATCACTATGCTCACTTGCAAATGGTCATTTGTGAGTAATGGATCCAATAAGCATGTCAAAGTCCTGAACCAACTGTTATCCATTTTTTGGGCACGGAAGATTTAAGGAGGAACTTGAAAAAGTAAAGAAAAAAAAAAAGAGAAAATCTGCCAAGTATCCCGTAAGAATTCTGAACCCATGATTTCCATTAGTGTGACACCCTTGTTATGCCAGAGAGCTATTGAAACATCATGAAGATGTCATTTATACAAAGCTGACAACGAGAAATGAAGAGTTGAGAATCCCTAATGTGATGATTTCTCCAAAGGCAGAATGAAGAACCATCTCCAACTTCTAAACTAGGATAGTCTTATAGTTTTAGGCTACCCAATCGGTCAAATCCAATGGCTCAAGTTTGATCCCGTCAGCTCTTCCCTCTCTCTTACCCTAAAAAATTCTATTAAAAAAAGATGAGAATTGAGCTTTGCAGGACTCGGATTCGCACATATATCAGCATAACTACTTTCTCAAGATGCCATTGAATTCTGTATTTTCCTTCCTCCCAGTGGAAGCCTGATTCTCAATATAACCTCTGTAACCGAATGAAAGTAGTGTAAATGGCACCCAATTTCCAAGACCTAACAGCGATGCCTGCTGTCAAGTTTTCATCCTTCTATATGATTGGTCTTGCCGTGAAGTGATCTGGCCACAAGTAACCATGACCATGCATTCTGACCTTTCGGCTATACTAACAGGAATCCTGAATGAGGACATAATTGCTTCATTTGGGCTTTAGAAATTTTATAGGAAAAGAAAATTTGAAGGGAAATATGATAATAGAAAAGAGCTGTTTGGAACAGAATTTTCCTGATCTTTCATTCCCTCAAAATTTCCCTAAATTCCAAATGGAGGTTAAGAGAATTAGAATATGAACTTATAAAGAGTATAGTACCGATTGGAATCTCAGGCCACTGATTATAATCAGCGGCATTGAATTGTTGCATTCAAATTACTGTACCAATTAGAGATACTGTTCTAAAGCAGAAAATGGACTAGGTCAAGCTAATAGATTAAAGAAGTAATTGCTCCAACATAAAACAAACGAACAGAAACATCAGGAAGTGTTAGTAGACCAACTGAGGAGGCACAAGAATAGAATAACTATAGACTGCATATGGGGAACATCCATGCAAAATGTAACAAATCCATCAACTTTGTGATGGGTGATTATGAGTACTGAGGCACAATCTACCTGCTAGAAGATTCCCCAAGAAAAGTCTTCCACTTGCAACTGAACATTCAGAGATAGATTTTTGTATCCATGAAAAAGCAAGCTGTAAGATTTCCACTGAACCAAGTTTCAGGTGTAATAAAGTCTACAACAAATGGTGTCAGATTAATACAATACAATATTGCTATGTTGATTATCCTCCCCCTCCTCTCAAGATTGCTAGGAAATCAAACGTAGTCGTGGTTAACTTCTTATTTGTCTATGTTAATGACCCATGTTCATTGCTGATTAATAATGTTAATGACCTTTCACTGGTACGATGGATGGGCAAGCCAGGAAGATGTGCAGTTGTTGTGAAGCGTTGATAGTACTAATGTTTTAGGATTTAGGAGATTTCAGGTTTATGACCAAATAGCTTACCTGGGTGAGTTTGCACCGTGGGTGAGTTCTCAGGCCCCCAGGGAAATCTGGTTTCGCATTGTGTTAATCGGTCACCTATTATATTTTTTTCTCAGATTCCAAGCCGACTACTAGCTAGCCAAAGCTGAATCAAGGTAGGATCTAAACCATTTTAGAGTTGCCCCCCCTCGTATTTATTTCCATTCTCTCTTCCTTCCCTACCTCCCTATGCTGGGCTATTCGTGTCTAGCACGAGGCGATCTGTCTTTTTAGAATCTCCATATCGTTAATGGCCTGTTCTCAGCGGTTGAAATGGGGGAAAACAGGGTCTAGGCGTAAGAAAGGTGCTGGTGGCGGAAGGGGCAGCAAATCGGCGGACCCTTCCTTGATCCTTGTTCAAATTTCGTCTAAAGGACCATTCACAGTCTTTCTCATACTTCTATTATTGAGATTTTGTCCAAACAATTTAGACTATTAAGATTATTAGATAAATTTAACATTTTTTAATATAAGGATTCTTAGGGGACTCAATTTGTAAGTCTACCCACTGGGAAGTTTTGGAGGGCAAATTTCATCCGAAGTTGGAGTAAAAATACAATAAATTTGTTAAGAAAAAGTAACATTTGCACTGCATAATAATATAAATACCGAAACGTATATGCGGAGACATTCATTACTTGGGTCACACTGCACTCGAGTGAGCCAACTCGCTCTCACTCGGGAGAAAGATTCTTAAATTAAACTAAACACTGACACCAAATGCAAGCTTGCTTATCCTTATGATTACAATATGGAAAATAATGTTTATTTCACTCGTCTATATTATTATTTATAGTCCATTCTTTTTATATATAAAATATATATTATTTTTTCCAGATTCTCATAGATTTTTCAAATTCTCAAATACTATAATCAAATGACTGTCACGTCCATCCCCGTCACCCGCATGTTAGTGGGGAGTATCCGGATCCTTCCAGAGTCGTTCAACTTACTTAAATTCGCCCTCCACTTCCAGATTCCGAACAGCACCGATTGATAAACAATTGCTACATCAACTTCATGCTGAGCAGAATCTTAATGTAAATTTCTCTTTTAGTTTCCTATCATCCAATATAAAATTTGGACTGACTTTAAAATAGACGGCGTTATTAGAACTTTAAATCCGGCAGAAGGGATGACAAGATCGGGGTACTCCTCATTAACAATGGATTCGGGCGGATTAGGATCAACCATTTCGAAAGTGGTCATCATCGCTAAGGTGCTCAGCCGCTATAAGGAGCTGAAATTGCTGGGCACTGAACCGAAGTAAATAAACACATTGACTCCTGTCGATGAAAAAACACATTAGCCATTCATTTGGCCTGGCCGTGGTATATTCCATCATGGTGATAGCGGCGCATTTGAAAATGGGCTGATGAAATAGAAGTTGATTGGACGATTACCGTGGGTTGGGATATTGTTTTCATTACCGTGGGTTCACAGTTTCCAATAACAATTCCCTACAAAGTATGACCCGCCTTGTGAAAAAGAAAAAAAAAATTGTTTTGAGGGTATTGTTGGGATATTTTTAAATGATATAAAATTTTATTTATTTATTTTGAATCTATTAGAATATATTTTGATAATAAAACAATAATTATCAAATGATATTGTTGTATCCTTGTATCCTAACTTTGATAAGGACGAGAATCCGATAGTAATACCAAATAATATGTATACGAAAGAGAAAGAGAGAGAGAATATGACATGTAAGATTTTTACATAGAAAGCTCTTTGCTGAATGAGAAAAAAAAATTACGGGACTTTGATCCGAGAACTGCTTTCACTATGTGTGAGTATAAGTATAAAAGGCTGAGAACTAAAGTGTATGAAAACTTTTAGGAGATACTCTTATAATACAAGCCATTTCTCTCTCTCGCTATTGTACAGGGTGGTTTTTTTGCTCTCTTAGTGCGTGAATGCAAGAGTTCAGGATTTCGAATTTTAGATCTTTTGGTTGGTACAAAGTGAATACTTATATAGTAGTTGAAATCCTTTGTATGAAATTGCCACGTGGAGGTTTGTGTGTGTAGAAAGCTCTGCTACCAACTCTATAAATTCACTTTGCTGTATCAGAAAGGTTGCATGCACGCGGACTTGGTCACGTCACGCTTGCAGAAATAGTGTCTACTCTACAAGTCATCATTCACTGCGCGGATTGCATGTTCCAGGATGCGCGTGCCTTTAAGGACGTAATTCCTGAGCTGACGTCCTCGCCCGTCCTAAGCGTCTTTCCAGTGACATGTCCCCTAGCCTTTGGGCCTCTTGAACCTTCTTAGCCATACTAGCCTTTTAGGTAGCGTGGGCTTTTTAGGCCATTCAAGGACGTGGACCTATTTTGTAGAAACGGATTTTATCATTGGACCTTGGGTATCCATTATTCATCACTAAACCCCCATGCCAAAAAGTTTGAGGATCTCAACCTTTGGCATGTTTACCGTCCGCGGAGATGTCTCAAGCATCACACGAAGGCATTCTCCTTCAGAAGTCTGTCTGCATCTTTGCTCTGCATCCGCCATCTAGCTGTAGCTTGATGGTGGCACACGTTCTTCTCTTTGGCAAATATCTGAGGACGTTGCCTGGAGTAAAAACTTCGGAGACATTTTTTTGAGACCAGCAATTTGACCAATAAGCCTGAGGACTTCTTGAGATAATCCGTCCAATACAACCGTCCGTGGATTTTCTTCGAGTTCGAGATGTTGGTACGTTCTGTCAACTAATTGTTGTTGGCAAATGTATCGAGTTCATCAATGTCCTCGGGCATCGCCGACAGTAACTACCTTGTCCGCGGCTGAACGTTGTCTTTCTTAGACGCAAACTTTGCAAGTGTCCGTGTACGTTCAATGGAATTAGCTTGACAAAATATCGTCCACGAACTCTTTCTCCAAATTTGAGGAGTTGGTCTGCCTCGCCAATTGATGCATTTAAAATGCATTAACCTTGCGCATCACTTCGCTGCCTTGGGAAGGGAAGCGTCATCATTGCCTACGTCCCATGGGGAGTTGACACATGGCCAGGCAATTAATGGGCGTGTTTTTTGAATTTTAGTCATTTAAATTCTCTTTTCCTTTGCTGCTTCCATTTACGCACTTAAAAATTTTCCTAAGTCTCCAAACTCTCTCTGTGTTCTCTGGCGATTTTCTTTTTCCTTCTCGTTCGTCTTCCTGCTATTCCTGACTCTTCAATGGCACCAGGGGTAAAAGATCTCGCCTCTTCATTGACCCTGGCTAATATGGAAGCCATCAGAGCACGGTATAAGATTCCAAGCTCAATGAGCATGGTGATTCCTAATGCTCACGATAGGGCTTGCAGCCCTCCTGATGGCTTCATTACTGTCTACGAAGTCCACCTTAAAGGTGGTATTCGATATCCCATGTCATTAGAGCTCTACGAGATAATGAGGGACCTTCAAGTCCTTGTAGCCAGGCTTCAGCCTAATGCCGTTAGGTACTTGGTTTCACTTTGCATCTTTGCGCATTGCCATGAGATGCTCCTCGATTTGATGGCAGTGAAAGTTATATTGAGGTCTTCGTACAGTCAATATTGGATTGTTGCGACCCCACGTCCTGAGTTTTTGGTGATGAGCGGTTGAAACCCTGACTCCACCAAAAGCTGAAAAAATAATTTTTTCTTCCTAGGCATTCCTCGGATCTGGGCCATCCCCAATCAGTGGGGGAACGTGGAGTACAAGTTTTGCGAGGATGTTACGACCGATGAGAGGGCTGCTGTGAAGGACTTCACAGACTTGTTGTTAGCCAATCTTAGTTCTTTTAATAAGAACAAAAAGAACAAGTGGCTAAGGTCTGAGTTCCTTGTGCAAGCCAAGTGGAAGAACCAGCCCGAGGACTCTGGCTCCCCTAGCGCTCCTAGCAAGAGAAGAAGTTGAAGAAGAAACGACAGGCTCTGAGAATCGAGGAAGTGTGCAAGCGGACAACTAAGAGTCGTTGGATTGAGACATTGGAGCGTCCGATGGCGATCGTTGAGTACCCTTCTTCTTCCAATGATGACGAGACCGTCATTGAGCGCCTGCTCAGGAAAAAGGCGTCGGTCCGAGGAGCTGGGGACATTGGGCCATCAACGGTTGCGGGACTTGCTGAGCAACCTTTTGAGGCCGCGGTCTTGCATATGAAGTCACCAGTTGCTCCTCCTCCTCTCTGCGAGCCCGTGCCTGATATCTTCTCTGTTTTTACTGGTGATGTCTCGGATTGGATGGACAATCTATTCGAGGACATCATTGAGGAGTAGGCTGCGAGGAAGGTTGAGGCAACTCGGGCCGATGAAGCAGTGGTGATGATTGTGACGACATACTCTGAAACTGCTAAGGCCGATGAAATTGCCACGACTGTAGAGCTCTCATGCCTAGAAATCCAAATCTACAACCCCATGATAATTCCGTTCAAGGTCCATGAGGAGGCCTTGGTCGAGGACGTTGTTGGGGCTCCATGCGTTGTTGAAGTTGTGATTGGGGCCGTGAATTATGCTAAAGCTATTGAACCCCCAATCTCTGATATTGATGGAGCTGTCCATACGTTCGAGACCAGGGTTGAGATTTCTGTGGTGCTTAGTGCTGAGCCTCAGGAGTTCGAGGCCCTAGAGAGGAGAGCTCAACTAGTGATTCTCTTGTCTTTTAGGTATTCTTCTGTCTCCCCTTAGACTTTTTGCTCATTATTTTCTTCCACTGATGCTTTAATAACTTGTTCTCCTTTAGAGTTCTACGAGCTGGTTGAGAACCTTGGTCGGCTCATAGGTGGTGTCGCTCAGACTTGCTCTGAGTTAAAGTCCCTCAAAACAATTGGAAAGGCCAGCAAACGCTTGGAGGCTGAGCTTGCTGAGGCCAAAAGGAAGATTGCTTCCCTCGAAGATACATTGAGGATCCAATGGGTTAAGTATAGGCTTCTCCGGGACAGGAACTTCCAACTGGAGGAGGTGCTGAGGATTTCGATGAGGGCCGTGGACATAGTACCAGCACTGGAGGACAAATACTGGGACGACATCAACTTGTGCTGTCAAGTGATGAGGTTGCTGCGCCCACAGTTTCCCACGGCCATGTTTAATTCTCGGAATGCCAGCACTACATGCTCGGACGAGTTATATAATCTTCCAGGAAGGAGTGGGTTCTCGGCCCTTTTAGATATATTACTTTATTTATTTATTTATGCTTGTATAAATATGATAATATATAACAAGTTACTACTAGAATCTTATAAGAAAATATCCAATAGTTATCTATCTTGCCATACCACGTAACTTAGAAATTTTTTAAAAAATATCCCGCAAGTATCTATCGTGCCATACTATGTAACTCTAATTAAGGCAGCAAGGTCCACATGTCGCTCTCACGATGGGGCCCATGGACAAGAAACTCACTCATCACTGAATAGGTGGAGCTTCAATCGATCCATCACCAACTCTATTATTGCGAGGGGTCCCATTTTTCTTGGTCTTCATCCTTATCCTCTCCTCCGCTTATCTAAATATTATTATAATTAATATTGCGTAAGCAATGATACAATTATACATACAACTAGCTCCCGCAGAGTAAGGGAAGCAGATGTAAAATTGATCATAATAAGAGGGGACAAGTTTAAACCTAAGTATAGTGTAAAAAATGAAAAAAATAAAAAAATAATTTTGGAAAAAAACTTCTCTGCATTTTTTTACCGAGTCGTAAGGATCATGGGACGTTTACAGGATACCATTTTTCTATATAAGCAGTGAGGCCGAAGGCGCAGAGGAGGAAAAGGAAGCAGATAAAGGTTAAAAGAGAGAGGGAGAGAGAGAGAAATAAGAGATGGTGTTGCTGGATAAGCTGTGGGATGATGTTGTTGCAGGGCCTCACCCTGATCAAGGGCTTGGCAAGCTAAGGACGGTCCACCCACCCACCATAACCATCCCTGGTATTCCTTTTTCCCTCATTTCGTTTTCTTGTTTCGAGTTCCACCGTGTAAGATTGATCGTATGAGTATGTGTTTATTTTTTGTTATTTCGTATATTTTAATGCATGCGTCATCTAAATTTCGATTTTTGTGGCGGTGGCGGTGGCGGTGGGTTTTCTTAGAAGTGGAGAAGGAGGCGGGCAAGTTTCAGAGGTCTATTTCGATGCCGGGTGGGAGTAGCACTCCGGCGACACCATCTACTCCGGTGACCCCCAGCACGCCGTCGTCGGTGCGTAAGGAAAACGTGTGGAGGAGCGTGTTCAACCCAGGAAGCAACCTCAACACCAGGACTGTAGGTGCTCACTACTTCGACAAGCCCCAGCCTAGCTCACCCACCGTCTATGACTGGTATACTAATCTCCAAATGCTCCACTCTTTTGAGACCACATGAATAATACTTGAAAAATCAGGCTGATCCAGCAAAAATATTAAGAGAGAGTAGTATATTGGACACAAGAATACAAACAGTAAATAAGAAGCGATTTAGTTTACAAGGATCCCAGAAACAGGGTATCGTGCTCCGTGATCTTTATGTGAGATCCTACATTAATGATCCTAGTGGCCCAAATGCTTTCATGTGTATCACAATA
The DNA here is from genome assembly GCA_025585075.1 of Nepenthes mirabilis. Taxonomy (NCBI): domain Eukaryota; kingdom Viridiplantae; phylum Streptophyta; class Magnoliopsida; order Caryophyllales; family Nepenthaceae; genus Nepenthes; species Nepenthes mirabilis. The sequence continues at coordinate 27,338 of JAODPA010025515.1, forward strand.
TGCAATTTTTCTTTTCAATGGTGACCGGAGGGCAGCGATTAGTGTAAAACTTCAGGATTGTAAACCAAAATTTCTTATTATACAATCTGTCTTTTTTGTATAAAATCTTCAAAAATATTTATGTTTTGGTGCCTAGTTCAGCAGTGTCAACGAATGTGCTCATGCCAATCACATCTTTTTTTTTTTTTTATTTAAATTCATATAATAAATTCTGAACTTCTATTTATGATATTTTCGCATTAGTTGACCTCATGTTTATTATACCAGGATTTTTCTCAGTAATTTGTTTAAGTGTCGTTGGTGAAATTATCTGTTCTACGTGGGTTTGATATTGTGTACAGTTCACTGGGGGCAAATTCTTCTCTTTTTTTTTTTTTCAATAAATAAAAGGGTTGTCAAATTCACATATTTTCACTTTTGATCTTTAATTATTGATTAGTTTATTATCTTTCATTTTTGCTTGCCATCATTTACTGGGTAAAGAATCATTAATTACAAAATCGGTAGCTTGATTCGATGATAGCCAAGCGAAGAATTCTTGTTTCGAAGATCTGCGAGAACTTAAGATTTGAGGAGCGGAAAAAAAAAAAACTAAACCAAAATCATTATGTGGGTGTTTTTTAAGTATTCAATCTACTCGTTGAGCTTTATTTCTACCTAGAATAAACTATAGCTAGCTTGATTAAATACCGGTAGTTTACAAAATGGATGTTTACGAATTATGCAGGCTTTACAGCACGGAGACCAGGAGCAAGCACCGCTAAAATGGCTGTGATTGTGACCGCTTTGTACATATTTGCTGCTGTATTTTTTTCTTTCAGAGTGTCTCAGGAGTCAAGACCTTTCTTGTCGTGTTGATGGCCTTAGCCAGCTAATGCTTTATCACGAATCATAGATCGTGACGTTTGCCTTCTTTAAGATGACTTTTCTTGTGCTTAAGTCGTAATCAGTTTGTGTAATTAATTTTTAATGTATCAGAACTTATCGTGCTATAATAATATTGTAATGTTGTTTGCCTCAGAAGATTATCAGTTCATTTGTATTGGGGTAGTAAAAAAATTTAATGGGGCATGGATAAAAAAAATTGATCAAACGAAGAATTTGATCACCACCCAGTTCTGAAAAAAATAGGTTAAACTGGCTAACACCACGCTGTGATTGAAGGCAATCAATTTAAGATGAAATTAGGCAGAACTGAGATTTTTACCATTCAATTTATCGACTCGGGTTTAAGAATTCCTGATTTGTAGCTTCCTCAAAGCTTGAGCGCCCTCCCGGGTTAACCTGAGCTTCAATTGAACCAAGAGTAATTCAAACTCATAACCTTCATTGCATAACTACTTCCCCTGCTGCTGATCTGGACATGTGCTCTGCTGCTAGAAATTGCTGAATTTGGGTGAAATGTTGCTGTCATGGTCAGAATCAAGTGTTACGTATGTTTTCTGTGTACCTGTATCAAAAACTTGCAGATCTTTTTATGATATGTGCAACCTCGGCGGGGAGCTATAGTAAGACCGCGGTATTGCAGCTACAAACGACTAAGGTGTAAAACGTCGAGGTGATGCAGAGAAAAGGAAGTGAGGCAGGAGAAAGAGAAGGGAGGGGAATCAGGCAAAGGGAAGGAGCGAGAGAGCAGGGAAGAAGAGAAATGAAGAATACTTTTCTTGCCCTGTTTCACTACAGTCTTTTGTTTATACACACCCGCTGAACATGTAACTACTTCTCACATCAGCACATGCTTATATAACAGCAAGCCATATAGGCAAAATAGAAACAAAATAGTAAAAAATCAATTATAATCCCGCAGTTTGAGAGGCAGTCGGGTTATCCGTGTGCTTCATCTGGTATTCTGTTGAGCCGGTGGTAGTGGGCTTGTAGTTGTGGTCACCAGGCCCGTAAAATTTTATCTCTGGAAGGAGTACATGAACCAAACTGGATTAGGATAATGTTATTCCTTAATTTCAGAACCCAGAAGTTGCCAAAGATGAGAAACAACGCTTTTCACCAATACCAAAAAGTGATGCGCTCGTCCAATTACTTCGGGTTTTTTGGTGTATCTGCAAAAGAATCTCGTCTCAGAAGTGTTTCTGACGATGGGCATAATACACGGCTGAATGTGTAATTCACGGTTAGGCTTTGACCGAGATTCGCGCAGTTGGGTAGTGCTAGAACAGTTTTGGACAAAATTCTTTAAATTAATCATTTTGATGATGAACTGGTTCAATATTTTGCCATCAATTGTTGCGCTGCCCCGTGAAAAAAACTCTTTCAGCAACAGGGGTTGTCTGAATCTCCGCTACATTTTAAAGCTTCAGGTTGAAAAAGGCTCTCTGAATTTGGTTCCTAATTGTGCCGTTGTTGTCCCAGTTGCATCTATAATCGGGCCTTTTTTTTTTTTCAATTGTTGGAATCAAGTTCACGTCAGATCCAAATAAATAAAGGATACTGAATCAAAAAATTCATCTAGAAGCATGCACTCGGAAAGTAGTAGAATCGGTTGATCTGGCTCACGTTGATGATCTTGAAGATAGGCTTAACTGCAGTTGAAGGGTGCAAAGATTAAGTCAAGGTATAAAAAATATATCAATATTTAGTAGTAGATTTAAATTATTAGTTCCCATTGCATATCAATAAGAAGATTTTGACCCAATATGTAATAACCTCTTAAACGCTTAATAAAAAGGTTGACAAAATAAATATTAATTAAATACCATGATTACGTCCAACGAAGATCTGAAAATATTATAGTTGTCTTCTATCTTAGGATATATAATCAATTAGCATCTAGCTCCCTTTTATGATGAGATATTTTTATTGTAAAATTTGAATGAACTCTCACATCAGCAATATCTTGGATACTGATAATCTATGAATTATGATGCATTATTCTTATCATTTTTTTGTTAATTAGGACCTTAGAATTCATGGCGCTTGTGGTTGCATAGTTTCTTCAAAAATGAAAAAGAAAAAATGTTTGGATGAGCATAAATCCATTTATATGGATAAGTTGAAATAATCTTAGTTGTGTAATCTTGATACGATTGTTTTAACATGTCTGAACAGTATTCACACACACCTAGCTAGTCTTCTCAATTGATGAGTCAGGTATTTTGTTTACCATTGAACTCCAGCGGGTACTTGATTCCTTGTGTTTGTGTTTGTGTGGGCGCATGCTTGTGTTTGTGTTTGTTGCCTTTCTTCCTCCTCTGCACTGCATCATCAATCTTTGAATATTATTTACTCTCCTTGACTTTCTTCTTAGATGCTACTTCAAAGCTTTTACTGGACTTGTTCCCATCCGACGCTCTGGTGTCATTGCCAAAGTTTATGAAAGCAAAAAGGCTCCTTCCCTCTTCACCCTCTTCACTGCAGAATTTACTTGGAAAATTTTCAGTGATGCTTGAGGCCTAAGAAGTTCTGACACTTCTCTTAGGCTAGCCTATAGATATCCAACAAGTATCAGGCATAACACTAGTCCTATACTCTCAACAGATGTCAAATTATCTTGTACTTTTTTTTTACTGTGGCACACCTAAATATGTTTTGGGCATCTTTGGTTATATTTTTTAAAAAATAAGATTCTTAAGATTGTCTAAAGAAAATTAGAGCTACTCGGTTGCTTAGAGATAATTAAAACTTAAGACCACGTTACCTTTTCTTTTTAAAATTATGTGATGTATGTTGTAACACAACTTATTAAATTGATGTACTTACATGGTGTTTCTTTCTATTAATTATCGTGGATGGATTTTTATCAATAATAAAGTAGTGTTGTTAATTAGTTATATTATCATATAAATAAATTATAAAATCCTGTTAACATGTCCCAATATATAGTATCCTTATTTTTAGAAAAGAATGTGTCTGTGACATGTGTTGTGTGTCTGTGCTTCTTCGCACGGGACAACAGTGGCTGTGTATCCTGGTGTTAGTGGGGTGCAGTTTTCAATTCAGTTGGCCAAATGATTGGACAAAGTATCAAAATCACAACAGTGAAGTGAACTGCATGATGGAAGCTTAGCTTATTTGTCTCCAACTCCTGCTTCTGATGACTTCTCTCATCATCGCACCATGTTCACAACTGATCCTGCAAGAGTTACACATATTTTTGACAATATAAATGCTCATTTTTCCACCTCACATGAGGGCAACCGAGTTGTAATAAAGAGGAGCTAAGAGAGGCTTCAGTTGAAAGCAAAGTAAAAGCCACAGGGGATGGACATTGAAGTGGACAACTCAATTTAACTTGACTTATTGAAAAAAAGAACCTCAATTAACTTCTCCACCCTAACGTGAAGTTACCTCTTTTAAACTTGGACCTCCCCTCTTCTTCTAGTCAGGCCATTTATGTACTATTGATGATTGATAGGATCTTGCAATGATTTTTTTCTTTGCGATTTTAATTTGACCGCAGCCTCTCATGTAGGATTATATGAACTGCTGTTACTGACGTTATGTAATGATGCTCTAAATCCCATAATAAAGTTCAATATATCATTGATTATTCTAAAGTTCAATATATACAAAGGAGAGAATCACATAAAATTGGAAGATATATCCCATAATAATATGAGATCCCTTAGTCTAGGGAAGGTGGCTATTTGTTGCTAAGAATATCACAAATAATATACATTCCTTAACTGAATTACTTATAACGCCCGTCCTCAAGTTGGTAAGTCTATATCACTCGTTCCCAACTCGACAAGAGCTTCAATAGTCCTAGTTAGGATGTCCACTAACTTGTCTTTGGATTTCACCAAAGCAAAGGCGAATATTCCAGCTTTAAGTTTCTTCTCATTGTTAAAAATATTTATCAACTTTTATATGCTTGATTTTGACATGTTGATTGGCATTTTGGACAATCTCTATAGTCAACGTATTATTGCAATAGAAATTCATGGTTGCTCCTGGTTTGCAACCCAAGTCATTTAATAAGTTTTTCAACCAGAGCAATTCAACTACTCATAAATACCAAGCCTACTCATGCTCAACACCTGACTTTGTTACTACTATTTTTCATCAATAGCTAAATTTTCGAACCAAAATTTGCTACCCTGATCATCTATGCAAATGATCAAAGTTACTATGTCTACACCATATGACTACTACCTTGATCATCAAGGTAGCAGCCTTACCCCTTTATTTATAGCTAAATTTTTTCATTGATTTGGTAATTTTTCCAAACCAAGCCTTTGGAGACTGTTTCAATCCATATATAGCCTTATTTAGCTTACACACCAGTTGAGTAGTGGAGTATTTTGAAATACCTGGAGGAGGATCCTATATATATTTCTTTCATTAGATCACCTTGTAAAAAGGTATTTTTTACATCAAATTCTAGAAGTGGCCAATCCGAATTAGCTGCTAATGGCAAGAGTACTCTCACAATATTAAGTTTAGCAGCTGGTGCTAACGTTTCCTAATAATCTACACCATATAACTGCGTATATCTCTTTGTAACAAGTCGAGCCTTATATCTCTCAACACTCCCATCTGCTTTATGTTTGACTGTGAATATCCATCTGCACGACAGTTTTCCTTCTGTTTGGTAAAGGTACAAGTTCCTGGGTGACATTTTTTTCAGTGCTTCCATCTCTTTCATAGCAACGGTCCATCTAGAATCTGTTAGAGCTTCCTGCATTTTCCTAGGGACAGAGATAAATGATAATTAAGACACATAAGATGCATATGACTTGGATAGTATTTAGAGGATATGTGATTGCTTATGAAATATTCCACTTTAGATTTGGTGTCAGGGTCATACCTTATTGGTCGATGCCCACGATATGACCTGAGTGGAAGATGATATTGAGTAGTATTAGAAGTAGTTGTAGGATTAGGAGACACCTCTAGTGTTTCTTCAAAAGAAGATGCGGTCAGTGGATGTAGATTGGGATTGGCAGGTATTGTGCCATCTTGGGGTATCTCTTCACCCATTCCATCTTGATTATCTATCCTAGGAGTAGGATTACTTCCTTCTGTTGTAGCAAGTGTTTCTACCTGCTTTATATCAAACAATCTTATCTCACCAGCTTTGTGATCTTCATGTTTGTCCTCCTCCTTAAGAGGTATATCAATGGCTTGTGTTGCATAAAATAGTTCATGTTTATGGAATGTGACAAAGAGGGAGGATAGAATCAATTGCCTTTCTGTGTTGAACTAACCAAAAAACACACTTCTGTGCTCTAGATTCACGTTTGCTATGGTGAGGTGCATGTTTTTGAACATAGACTACACATCCAAAGATACGGGGAGCTGGCAGGTGAATGATTGAGGGAAAAGTACAGCAATGAGTCATTACATCCTAAGGTCTTCTGAACTTTAGCACACTAGAGGGTGTATGGTTGATTTAGTATCCAGTAGGATTTATGGCTTTGCCCCATAGATGTGGTTGAACTACAACAATTAGTAAGGATTGTCTGACCTCTAACAAATGTTTATTTTTCCTTTCAGCAATGCATTTTGCCATGTTAAATGGGGACAAGATGTTTGTGGAGAACTTCAGGTGATTACATACGTTTAGCCAGTTCTTTTTCATAACATTCACCCCCATTGTTAGAACCAACAATCTTTATCGAGATACCGAATTTTTTGAGTACTATTTTGTGGAAGAGGCTAAAGACAGTGCATGCATCATATGTTTGTCCTAGCCTATAAACCTCGGCCATCAGTGTACAGTCATCCACAAAAGTATTAAACCATTTCATTCCACTATGTTGGAAAGTGGAGCAGAACCCCAAACATCTGAATGCAGTAATGAAAAAGGAACATCAACTCAATTAACATCTGAATATTTTTTCCATTATCTAAGTCTCACAAAAAAATCAGACAGGTTACATCAACTAAACAACGATGGAAATAGTCTTCTAAGATAACAAAATGTGCAATGTCCAAAACGTCTATGACATAGCCACACTCCTCTTTTCTGGTTTCCAATATCTTGTTACTCACAAGATAAGTCAACACTTCTCTATCAGAACTTTGTGTTTCATCAACCTCCAGGTAGTCAAAATCTTCCACACTGTCTACCCTACCAATCTTCTCCGTGGTATGGATGTTCTGGAAAACAAAGCCAGTAGGAAAAACAGTATAGTACAGTTTGTTGGATTTTGCTAACTGGCTGACCGAAAGAAGATTTCAATTTAGTGAAGGAACAAGCAAAATATTACAGAGAGATAGAGAGGGCAATAGGGTTACTATGCCAACACCCACAACCTGAGATGGTGTACCATTAGCAGTAGTGACAGTTGGTTTTTGAACTCCTGGACATTTAAGTGATTGAATTTACAGGAATCCAGAGTCATATTGTCAGCAGCACTTGTCTCAATTATCCAATCTCTATTTCTAGTAGAATTAGAAAGAATCAGATCAGGTATAGAAATACCTGACTTTGCAACGAAAGTTTCGGCAGCAACTAAGTGGTTCTTTGAATCTTGAATTTCTGTGTTGAGGTTGTGAGACATGAGGGATCCTTTTTTATCTTTTGGTTGCCAATCAGGATAACCACGCAGCTTGAAGCATATATCTACAACATGGTTATCACCATTGCATTGGTACATTTCCGAATACCGTTTCTTGAATCCGGACAAATGGGTGTCTTTCTAAAAGTCATAGTGATGCTTTCTATTTCTGTGCCACTGAGCATTGTTGGCGCAAAAGGAAGAGTGACCGGTCGGACAGCAAAACAATACTCACGCCCACACACACACAGGCACTCGAACAGAATCAGCAATGATGAGAGATAAAATGGAGAAGAAGAATATAACCAAATTTTATGTAGAAAACCCTTTCTAAATAAAAGAAAAACTATGGGATTTTAGTCCACAAATAAATCCACTATGTGTGAGAGCTACTTACAGAAACCTACTCGGCTACACAAGCCCCTTCAAGAAGAAGATGAAGAATAGAGTACAAGAACACACACAATTATCTCTCTTAATGCTCTCTATTATACTTCACTTTTTCTACTAAAAATTCTCACACTCTCACGTTCTCTGTGTGGCGCCTTCTCTCACCCTCTTTTCTACTTTCTCTGCAAATATATATATACAAGGGCTATTGAAAGCGACAACCATGCCAATGTGGGGAACACTCGTACAGGTGGCCGTCTGGTAGCCTGCAAATCTACTACGGCTCTACAGATTGTCGACTCTGCAGAAACAGCCCATCACTCTGCAAGGACTGCGTGCTCATTCCCCACAGATCTCGCATGCTCAGAAGATCTTCTGAGCTGGCCTTCACGTGTGCTTTCTGTCTTCAAATCCTCGGGCCTCTATAAATGTCTCTAGGTATTGCCCATGAACCTCAGGTTCCAACAGCAGAAAATTCTCGGATGTTACATAATGTCCGCGACCATTTCCAGAGTCCATGAATGACTTGCTCACAAGTCTGCGGACAACGCAAGTGCATAAGTCCTCGTACCATATCTGCGTAATAGTCCGCGGCCACATTCCCACAAATGGAATGACCCCAACAAGCATAACTTCCTGGCTGTTTGCCTCTTCACCAACCATAGCATAAACTATTGCCATAAATTTTGTAGTTTGCTAAAATAAGAAATAAAAGAGCCTCCATTTTGGAGAACATGATTTGATTCACAATATACGTGATATGCCTTTGAGGCATTTTGTCCAATAGAGTAAGTTCTTTTGATGGTCTCTTAAATTTCCTGGGCTTTGGGTAACCGGAGAAGAATAGATCTTATCTCTTTGGTCATAGAATCATGGAGCCAGGACTTGCCATGCCATTTTCATCTTTCCAGGCCTTCATATTTTCCAGATTCTTGTCTGTTGGAGCTATCTTAGTTCTGGAGACAAAGCCCTACCTTTTCCTGCCTCTGATCTTATTTTCTGCAGTCAGGGACCACTCAATGTAATTAGTGTCATCGGCTTTTTCTGGGCAATCAAAGAAGACATCTCCTGTCTCTTTTAGAGATTTTGTAAGTTGAATCTGTCATTATCTAGAAACAATAGAGAATCCAATGAGAGAGGGTAGTTAACCAGAAGGTAAGATGAGATCAGTCTACTATGGTTCTTGATTGATTGTTTGAATTAAAAGTTGGCTAAATAAATTATAAAGATTGAATAGTCATTTAGATTACTTGATATAATTTTTCACCATTTATCTATCCAGATTCTAATTCTAACCGTTTAATAAATATGAGAGTCTCGCTACTAGAAGGGCTATAACAACGCTGATACTGTTAGTGCATGCTTCTTCCTGTTTTTGAGAAATTGCCCGAGGCAGCTGGTATTTAGGGAATGATGTATGGATGAGGAGTATGTATTTGTTTCCTTTCTCAGACTTGCGGAATTTGTTTGTTCTGCCAGAACTGCAGAAACCAAGCGAAAAAATTACCGTTCACCCTTGTCACCTTAACCACGCCTGTTGGCATTACTGAAGAAAGTCAAGGAAAGGGTTCTTGATTTGCCAAATTCATAACCGAGAGGCAGGAGATGTGCAAGCGATTGAGTCATCTTAATGCGACTAGAGATCTTTCAATTCCTGTTAAGTCATGATATCAACTTTTCCTATTCCCCCTGATAAGGGGACTGTTGCTGCATCAATTGAGTCATTGGTCAACCACAGGCTTGAACATCTTGTTGCATTATGAAAGGTAAAAACTCTTACAATATATTCTAAGTAAAAACTCTTACTAGGAGAATCTCACATAAAGTAAAAGTCTTGTGCATTGGACTGTCTATTTTCCTATTCCTCATGAGGGACAAATTGCAACAAATTTAAGTGTTCTTTGATCGTGTTTTTATTAAGCAAGGTTCTTGGAATGGTTTTTTTGTTTCCTGGATGAGATTTGCTTATTCTAGTTTCCTGAATCTGAGAACAGCTACTGCAATCACAGCTGACACTGTCACCCTCGGAGCGGGAACACATTCGGTGTTCTCTTACTAAGGTGATATCTTTTTGACATTCTTTTCAGCAGCCTATTATGGATTACCAGCCAACTCGAAACGTTTGATAGTTTGCTCGGCAAGAGGCTTTGATGAAATCAGTTTCTTGGCACCCTCTATGGTACAGGGAGGAGACCGATTTTGGAATTAGATTCTTCTATCCACTATAGATTTAGGTAGCTCTTTTTATTATGAAGATAATTTGTCCCTTTTTAATATTGACCGTTTATGTTAGATAGTTGTGATTT
>JAODPA010025516.1:0-15289 GCA_025585075.1 Nepenthes mirabilis
TGATAAAGAGTATAGAGGATAGTTGTAGTTTGTATATGTTGAATATATAAAAATATATTGGCCGGTGTGCGGAATAGTATTAATTATATAAGGAAATAAATATTGCCAACCTTGTAAAATTAATTGGGGATAGAATTTGAAATAAAAATATCGTTAGCCTTAGTCGTAGGCATCGCTTCGAAATAAAATAAAAAAATAATGAAGTAATTGAGCCAATCATATCTCGATCCATGTATTTCCTTTGAACGTCCTGAGATATATTCCTTTGTGTTGGATTTGATTGCGTGAGTACGGTACATGTCAGCACCGAACGACGTTCCTATTATTGATGTTGTAAAACTTTCTTTGCGTTATACTCAATTGCATGAGTATTTGGATTGTCGGTTTCCTACGGTCAAGGTAAAAGAAAGTGTATGAAAACCCTAAGGTATCTAGTCGAATGGGAGGCTACGACACCTTAGCGTGGTTTACACTTATCCAATACTGATTTCCGTATCATGGATATCCTGAGATATGTTTCTTTGCGTTAATCTTAACAGTGTGCGTATATTTTATTGGCACTCTATGGATAAGTAAAGGAGAGTGTGCGAAGACTTTACAGTAACTAAACGAATGGGAGTCCGTGAGACCGTAAAGTAGTCTATACTTTTTCAATACTGATTCCATTCCGGAGGATTGAGGTCGTTGATATTGAGAAGGAATATTTATAATCTAGTGACCATCGTAGAAAATGATATCTGGAATATTATTGGCGAGGGGTATCGAAGATGATATGAGCATGCTACGGGTACAGCCTCTGGGAGGATTGTAAGGGTAATGGGGATACTATGGATACCAAGTAACCTCGTGGTACTCACCCAGCCGTTGGGGGTATAAATACACGGCCTTTGGTTCACTATGGTAGATAAGGTCCAGGGAGATTCTTATTATCTCGTACAGTGGTGACCTCATATTGAGCTGATATTCAGATTCTTGTTATCTCGTACAGTTAATCGAGAGGGATGTTTATAACCTAGGGACCATCGTAGATGATGATATTTGGGATATCATTAACGAGGGGTATCGGAGATGGTATAAGCATGCTACGGGTACAGCCTCTGGAAGGACTGTAAGGGTAATGGGGATACTATGGATACCAAGTAACCTCGTGGTACTCACCCAACCGTTGAGGGTATAAATACACGGCCTTTGGTTCACTATGGTAGATAAGGTCCAGGGAGATTCTTATTATCTCGTACAGTGGTGACCTCATATTGAGCTGATATTCAGATTCTTGTTATCTCGTACAGTTAGTCGAGAGGGATGTTTATAACCTAGGGACCATCGTAGATGATGATATTTGGGATATCATTGGCGAAGGGTATCGGAGATGGTATAAGTATACTACGGGTACAGCCTCTGGGAGGACTGTAGGGGTAGTAGGGATACCATGGATACCAGGTAACCTCGTGGTACTCACCCAGGTGTCGGGGGTGTAAATACGCGGCCTTTGGTCCACTATGGTAGAATAAGGTCCATGAAGATTGCTATCGTTTATTCAGTTGTAACATCGTATTGGGCTGATGATCGGATTCGACGGAATCTATGTTGCTTCCTTGATACTTAGCTGTTCACGTGGCCTTCGGGTTGTGGACACGACATGTTATTGAATCTCGAACAGTGGTTGATCTATTCCCTGCTATTATTGATTTTACTTATTATATTATTGTCCAGGATGCTTAATTGTATTCATCTATTATTGATTATGTTTACTTGTTGGGCATTCGGCTCACTCTTGTGTTTTATTGGCTCCAGATTAGACAGGTTGATATCAGGATCAATGAGATCATATGATATTTGGGTAGCCACCAGATTGAGGTGATCATCATCTGAGTGGATTATTTTTTTTAAAAAAAACATGAGCTTTAATTTTTTTTTTTTTTTTCATGTTTGATACTCTGGTTATACATTGTTTATTAGCATAATAAAAAAAAGGCACCTACATGTACTCCAAGAGGCTTAGGATGCTGAGGTGAAGGAATAAAATTGCTCAAAGAACGCGCTTGTGGAAAGGAGGCAACCAACATTTGTCATCATATATACTTCCAGCCCCCATGCGAACGACCTCGTCCTGCAATCCCTCCGGATAGATGGAACCTGTTGTAGCCTTTTAGGGTATCATCCCACAACCTGTTCGATCAATTGCCCGACAGAGAGATGAAGAAATGGAGTGCAAGTGTAAGCACTAATAAGGTGGACATCAAAGATGGAAAAGAGAGGAGGGAAGAAGAACGGCCCAGATTGTACTTCTTCTGCGTTTCACAAGTCACTTACCTTAAGAGAAGAGGCCGCCGGGAAAAAACAAATGAGCAGCATTAAATCAACTTTGAAATTGCAGTATCTTCAAAATCGAGCTTTGTGGGCTGCCGGGGAAGCCTCTATTCCTTTTTCTGGCTGCATTTTATGGCTGCTATTTTTCCGCTTGTGGCGAGGCGTTGGGAGTACCCCCTGATCCATCTCTGTTTCCTTGCCAAAGGTGAGCCTTCCTTTCTTTCATAAGTAGAATATTTTGTCGTTTTCAATTTTTCTAAGAGGAATTTATTCTATACTATTGCAATTGCGGGAAGTTACAGATTGAAGCCTATTGGAAGGCATCACATAAAATATTTCACAAATTGTATTTTGTCCATATTTTCTTTATTTCTTTCCCGTTTTCCCTTTGTATTATTTCTTTCTTTCTTTGTTTTCTTTCCGTATTTATGCGCGTATATGGGTGTGTATATATTCGGTGCTTTGTGTGCCGTGCAACTTAACAAAGTAGAATGAAAGAAACCCTGGCGTCCGTCGCCTTCATCATTACTCTCTGAGCGTCCTTTGTCTTTACCCAGATCCCTCCTTCCTCTTCGATCTGCATTTTGCTCAAAGCAAAATTTACAAAGCCAGCTAACGTTTGAACTTTGAATTTAATTCTGTGACTGTTCGCCGTTTTGCTTTGTTTGCGATTCAGAGTTTTCCCCTCCATCTAATTTGAGTTTTACATGCTTTTGTTAGAGTATACAATCCATTTCTTCGACCCACGTATCTAACATATTAGGGTGTTGGAGAGAGCAAAATTCGAATTAGAGGAACCCAATTTCCCAGAATTAAAATTCAGCAAGGGTGACAAGTGCCTAGTCCATGTTTCAAGTTCTAAAACCTCGCTTGAGAAGGCGTGTGAGAGAATAAAACTTATTTTTAGCTACCCGCTTAACAACTTAAATTGTTAGGGTGAATGCTTCCTGACATGTAGTAGTATAAATTTCAATTTCTGGGGTAAGTCACCAATCAACACCCATAGATCTCTTCGTTTTTTTTTTAAGATGTCGGTGGGTTTATAAATATCATTTTTTCACAATATTGTGGCTATGAAATCAAATTGGAATTCTCCCAATGGTTATTACTGTTAGGTTATGGGTCATTCTCGTGTGAGCTATATCCAGTTGAAGTGTTGTCCGGAGGCACAGTCAAGCGGGTTCAATACCGAAATGGAGTATTGTAGTTGTCGTGCGCAGCGATGGACGACCAGGCGCTGATGCCAAAGGGCACTTGGATGTTGAGCCCAGAACAAAAGCGCAAGAAATATGTTTTTTAGGTTTGTAAAAACGCGGGAAATGTGCTTTGGGCCAGACATCATTATAAAGTGTGCGAAACGCTTTAGGGTTAGTAATAAGAGTGTGAGATTTTCATCAAAATATTTGTAAAATTAGAAAGCAGAGAGCACCGCCAGTGAGGGAAAAGATGAGAGAAGAGTGAAAAGTGAGACGGAGACTTTTCTTACTCTCACCATTGCTCGGGTCGGTTGCTTGTACTTTGTTTCGAGAGTTTGTGTAACCGATTTTTTATAGTGGAGATTTTTTGGAGTTTGTTTTGTGGTTTTTTTCCCTTAGTTGAAAAGGTTTTTCACGTTTAAAATAGTTGTGCATTGTTGTAATTTTTGTGCTCACAATTTTGGTGGCTGATGATTGAATGGGGGGTTCGGGTTTGTTCCGCTGCGTCGGTTGTGTATGTATCAGGATCGAATCCCAGCAGTTACCTCCATTTCCTTCAAAGAAAAATTGCCCACAATCACGTTCGAAGACTATCTCAGTATTTAAAATCGAGGATAGTATTTATAGGGGAGCCAAAAACTGTTGAGCAGGAACGTACATAGTCACGGAAACTGTCATGCCACTTAAGCAGCTATCGCACAGCACCCCTTGGGCAACCCAGCAGTTGAGCATGGGTCGAGTGCTGGTTCTCAACTAGTGTGCTGCTCCAGCAGCCCTCAGGCATTGGATCTCTTCCTATGACACAAAAACCATGTCATTAACCACCCAACAACAGCTCAATTGACTCACTCTTTTACACAGAATTCGCCACACAAAAAGACCTACAATAAGAGACTGATAGGGGATAAATGCCTTGAGCTATTCTTGTAACTAGCATTTCAATTCCCCAAAGTTTACAATTCTTGGTACTCTAGGATGAAACTGATGTTATGCAAACTTGTTCAGCAGCTTGCTTAACACTGGCATTCAAGACATTGTTGCTTGAATTTTTTTATTTCATATGGTAATTCTTATATTTGATAAGTCTTAACTTGAAGCTTGATTGATTGGATCCCGAATCTGTCCCTATCCATACCTTTAGTTATTCTACTTGGTGCCTGTGCACTATGGCTGATGGCTTGGATGAAATGGAGCCTCCCTTGGCAATGCATTTTTATTCATTACCTGTGCATATTCGTGGCACTAATTTAATTAGTGATGATGATTACTGATGTTAGCAGATGTGAGACGATTCTTCAACCTGGCTTTAACTGCACAATTCCAATTGAGAAGAATGGAGCAAAGAAGCGGCTGCTGGACAAGAAACCGATAACATGCACGGGGAATAATGCGGTTTATATGTGCCACTTTTGTTTTCATCGGAATGTCAAGAAGGGGACCCCTAAAGGGCATGTGAGAGAGTCATGTCCTTCAAAGGCCAAACTACCTTTAAAACCTGAACCAGTCAAATCTGCACTTGAGAGAGATGCTATGAAGCAAGGATCAAGCAGCAAAGTTAAAGGTAAGAAGACGGATAACATAGGCCCTTCATCTCCGGTAAATATTCAGAGCACTGCAGCAGATAGCCTAGCAACTCCTTCCGCCTTACTGGATTCTAAGAGAAAGAGACGAAGAAGATTGAGTTCCAAGGAGCCTGTTGAATCTGAGGCAAGCATAATAGCCGCCACAGCACAGACAGACAAAGCCTCAGGGGTTTCGAGGAAACGGAGGAGAAAGTCCTGGATTACTCTTAAAGAGATAGCTCAGAATAGTGGACGTGAAACGAGTCAAAAACTCAATAATTTCTCAATACCATTTATGAGAGTTGGGTTGCAGTCTTAATCTTACGGAATTTGAGGCTAATGATCATTATTGCTATAGTTAAGTATGATAGTTATGCAAAAGCAGTTAAAAATGGACTTCACCTCCTTTATTTTAATGCCTCTTCGGTGGTTGAATCGATTGGAGTTTTCATGGTAAGCATGAGCAATGATAAATGTCATTCTTTTACCAACAGAGGGGCATCAAACTGTGTTCCTCCGTTCGGTTGGCGTTAGATTTGTTGGTACTTGATAATGTACCACGGCCATCCTCTCCATATTATTGGGAAACCCAGAGTCAACTGTCCTCCACAAAAAAATTTCTTTGAGCACTGACCAGAAGGTGGGCAACTTAGTATCATATATGATCTTGAGTCTAGAATTGTCAGATGCGATCGAAGTGGCTAACGGCTAAGTTTGTATATTCTTTCTTCTGTTTCTATATTTTTCTGACTCTTCCCATAACGCTCTGGAGTGATTGCTTGCCCGAAACAAATCTAAAAATCATGACAAGCGGGTCATCTCTCCTCCAAGGGAAAACAATATGACCTTCATGCATTGAATTCTTTGTGCCAGAACAGAAGACTGAGGTCCGCGTTGCCGCTGTGTTCCTGTTATATGAAAATCATGCTGTGTTGTTGCATGATCCCCTCCAATAAGGAATATTCTTATCTTAGAATAGTGAAATGGCAAAACCAGTTTTAGAATTGGAACCTGAATATGCAAGATTAAAACAAGAGAAAGGTTGAGCTTCTCGGAGCATGCTTGCCGAAGGCTGATTTTTCTGCAAGAGCAAGATCACTTGTACGAGTAATCTTCCATTGCAAACCACTATCTTTTTTTTTTTCTTCTTTTTTGTTTTATTTAATGAGTTCATCCAAGCCCTTCCCCTCCTATGAAGGCACCCACTAGCTCCCATTTGAACTTCCAGATAAAAACCTGCAAGATATATTAATTTCTGAACCTGTGAACAGCATTGCTCTCTCAGGCCTCCTTTTTTATCAACTCAAACTCCAGAGTGCTGCTTTTTTAATTACTTTGCAAAAACGCGACATCTCAAATTCATAGTTCCGCTGAATTGCAACAATGAAAGAAGACAACGATGTGCGATTACAGATAAGAAAAACATCCTCTCTGTATCCAAAACTAGGAGGAAAACGGACGTACTAAACGAAGAAGAAGGAATCGGAGGTAGAAAGGAAGAAGAACACCAGCTAGCTCCTTGGAGATCCACCCCAAAGAGACTGC
The DNA here is from genome assembly GCA_025585075.1 of Nepenthes mirabilis. Lineage (NCBI taxonomy): Eukaryota > Viridiplantae > Streptophyta > Magnoliopsida > Caryophyllales > Nepenthaceae > Nepenthes > Nepenthes mirabilis. The sequence continues at coordinate 6,614 of JAODPA010025516.1, forward strand.
CAGAACACAGGCCAATTCTTCTGAGCTTCCTTCCAACCCAATAGGGAGCCCTCCCTCCTAGGATCCCAACTGGAAGATACTATCCCATAGCTCACGCCAAGAAGGGCTGACCCAAAGAAGAAAAAAGACACAATAAAGGGCACCCATGTGGGCACATCGATTTTCAACCCAACTTTCAGGTAATAGAAGAAGGGGAAAAACAGGAGTCCCAACAGCAATGGAATCCCAACTGAGAATGCTATTCTGCTTATCATCCTGTTTGTCACTATCTCTGGTATTATGCTTTCATCTTCTTCTTGCTCCTCCTCCTTATCATTATCATCATCATCTTCTTTTTCTTCATTTCTATTGAGCTTCTTTCTCTTCCTGATCTTCTTTTTGAGTGCTCCAAAACCTCTGGGGTTCCTCAGAGTTGCAGAGATTTTGATGGAACGTGTGAAGGGAGTTCGATTTCGGTGTAACTTCGGTGTGTGGATAACATACCATGGACGACCAGGGCCACTGTACCTTGGTAAGTTTGATGAAGAAGACAGAATAACCGACGGTGGAGCTCTAGGAAATTGGCACCGCTCCATCGTTTGAGATGGATGACTGTCCGCGACTGTTGCTGTGATAAAGAACAGAGAGCTTATCTTCTGGGAGGTGCCCGGCCAAGTTAGCAATTTAGCCCTATCATTTTCGTTTTGCGTGGAAGCCCTCTCATTTCGTTCTTAAAAATCGAAAGAAAAAAAATTCCTCAAGTATAAAAAAAAAAAAAAAAAACGTCATTGAAACAAGTAGCAATCGTCATCCCCCCAATCATCGTTAATATTTCATTTTTTGACTTAAAAAAAAAAAACAAAATTCTCTCTCTTTCAACAAAATGGTTGCCATCCCAACTCATAAAAATGAATAAATTCGAGTCTAACTAAACTTAAAATCCTTTTGACAACTTCATGAATTTCAAATCAAATTGGTAGTTCTCAGTAAGAATTCGAAATGAGTTAAAATTTTTAATCTCAATTAAACATATGCCTTTAATGATCCCATTAAAAATTAAAATTAATATCGCAAACTCAAGAAATATGCGAACAATCTTTTATAATTCTTACCTATCATTGTTCAAAGACTACTGTATTTATATCCCCGTTTAGTTAGATAAATAATATAAAATTCCTAATATCTCAAGACTATTAATGCACCCAAAAAATATGACATATAGTGTCACACATCAAACTCAAAAAATATGACAAGCAACCAACTCATATGGTATATAATAAAATCTGATGCAACTCTTTGATATTCCATTGATATTATAATGCAATAGTTATACCAATATAAATATTCTATCATAATCAATATAATCTCACATCTATTAGAATATAGAATTTAATATCAAAAAACTGTAAACTATACTATAGAGTCGTAGATTTTATATTGTTTAATACATTTTAATATAATTTTCTCAACTATATCCATAGTCATGAGTCGATAAAAACAATTTCAATACTCAAACTCATGTATTAACAATCAAAAATCAAAATTGTAAAAAATCAAGAGAACTTCAAGGCACGGATAATAATCTATGAGTCTAATGTTTGAGTGTTGGCTCGTACTCCACATGGCAAAAGTTGATATTCAAATACTAGTCGCATACCAATCAAACATCAAAAGACTATAAACTTTTATTCGGTTTTTAATTAAGTGAGAGTTTAACAAGCTAAATAAAAAATCATTTAAATACAAAGATTAAGACTCATATGACATCTAGAAGGTCTTACGAGCCAAATTTAACAATAATCAATTGTTAAAATCAATGGATTTCACTAAAATTCAAAGAAATATAGAAATTGGATAAAATCATCCTAACAAATGATTACTATTTGAATATTACATCAAATATTAGATTAGAAACAAACAAAACAATTTCACATTCAAATAATTCTTGAATACAATTGAAATGTTAATATTATTAACCAGGTTATCTCTTAATAAATTTGAATAAAAATTGAATATATATATATATATGATGCGTACCTTAATCCGACTTCGAATAGATTCGGATTCCCTCAGATGGATTGAACCGGCTCCATTCACTGAGTGCGAATCCTGCACACCACTAAAGTAAACAAGACGTCAGCGTCAACGGCAGGATGTAATCCCACCGAAAACACTCTGACACTCAAGTCAGTAAAATAGCCTTCAATGGAAGGAACTGAAATTAAGGGAGAGTGAAGGGAAAAAGGGGTAGAGAATGTTTTGTTTCAGATGTCAAAGAGACGCAAGGCCTTTCTCGTATTTGGATGGTGGGAAGGTAGAGAACAGCTGTAGAGACTCGTTCGTTGCTTTGGAGTTCAATTGGATTTTAGTGTTTGGATGCCCAGAGAGCTCTTGATCCTTAGAATACTTAGGGTTTTTCTGTGTTAAGGCAGATGTCAAAGAGAGTATGTCAGAAAGCATGCCCTGGATGATGAACCCATAGCTTCCTTTATGGTGAAGATGGCGATCCCCCTTCTTTGGAAGGAGTGATCGTCATTGTGATCTGCTGGCTGACTTTCCTTCTGGAGGTTGATACCTGTTGCCAAGTTGTGAAGGATTGTTGCCTTGTGAGACGGCCGTCCACTTTCCAAACTGATTTCTTTCCTCCTCAGCATGTTACTGTTGTGGTGCCTTTGCTGGCAAGGAATCGGACGCCTTCCTTATATGGGAGGTGTCAAGATTGCTGATATCCCTTTTGGCACCAGTTGAAATCGTGGGAGACACGTGGAAAGCTGTGATTGGCAGTCTGATGAGTGGTGGGCCCAAACGGAGTAGGCCCATTACTGTAGAAAGACGGTATTTGGGCTCAATGTATAGGGCGTGGACGGTCAACATCTGAGTTGACCGTCAGTGGTGTTGGCCGCCTTCGTGGAGAACGAAGGGAGAATGGCTGGCGATCAACTGATGGGCTGTGGGCCGGAATGGAATAGGCTCATCACCGTAGTAAAGCCTCTAAAGGCCCAATCAAGCTGGATAAGGGCGGTCATCATCGTGCTGACCGTCCTTGAGTGAGTTGGCCGCCAGGACGGTCAACGCAAACGTTGACCGTCCTACGCTTTTCAATTCTTGGGCCTGTTTTCTTACTGGACCGTGAAAAAATATTGACCGGACTTCTCGAGCTTCTGTTGACCTTTCTTTGGGCCAGCCCATTACTGATGTACCCATCAATATATATGAAATTAAACATTAAAATACAATTACATATCATATTCCCATTTCATGCATTGCTCTTCATTTCTTCCAAAATTTTTTTGATTTATATAACATTTCACTTTGCATCATGTCATATGATTTGAAATGAACATTTCATACTTTGAATAGCATAAAGAAACCACAAGAATTATGCCAATTTATGATTATTTGAAAGGAAGAAGATAAGTTATTAGAATTAGAATGTGATTTTCCAAAAAAAAGTATGACTTAAAATTTTTAATACCTTCGTACAATAAAACATGAATTCATGAAATAATAACACTTTAATTGAAATTGGCATGAAGGTTTATGTTGCATTTCGAATTTCGGGGGTTCAATGCAATACAAGTATTTGGGAGTGTAGGATATGGAGAATGAGAGATTAAAATCGGATTTTATGTGGAAAGCCTCCTCTTAAATGAGAAGAAAAAATCACGAGATTCTGGGCCTTTAAAAATACTTCACTATAGGTGAAAGTCTTACAAAGTACAAGTTTTGGGAATATCTTTCCTTTTTCTTTCCTTAATTTCTCTCCTTTGAAAGGCATTCTCGTTTGGAAGCTTCTGAACTCTTCCTTCTTCTTGTTAGTTCTTCTGGGAAAGAGGAAGAAAAAAGGTGTTGAAGCAAGAGCCTCTACTTGGTATTTATAGGAGAAATTGTGCCGTTGGGAAGAGGACACGTGGCAGCTGGCATGTGGCCGAGAGTCTATCCACTGTCCTATTGGTCACGTCTAGCGCCTGAGGGAGCCATCCACCTGCCCTGCTGTCCATGTCAGGAATAATGGCGTGTGCAGGAAAACACGCTGCTGGCGCCGCTGGTAGGGCCTAAACATGTTAGGCACAGTCTTGATTTGACTAGGTATACTCTGTGGAAACGACGTCTTGTAGTGGCTGCAGGTTCCTTGAAAATCGGCGAAATTGCTTAGTTGACGCTCTCGACCGTGTATGAGATAGTCATCGTCCTTGTGTGGCGCATTTTGTCTCTTTGTGATTTCGCGGACTCGTTGAAGAAGGCAGCTCTCGGATATTAGCTATCTTTCGGAGGATCTTTGATCCTTCGTGGAGGGTCCTTGAGTCTTTCCTGGCCTTTCGGACTGATCTGAGATCTGAAGGAACGTCTGAGGTCCTCAGGCTTCTTGGTCACTGCAAGTCAACTGTACCGACATACTTTGTCATTTTGGCTTCTTGTACGGAGACGTCAGGGCTGTCCTCGTCTGTTAGAAGGTCCGCTGGTCCTTCTCCTAGTCCTCGTCTTTGTGGGGACAGGGTTCTCGGACGCTTCTTGGGTTTCCTTGATAATGTCAGCCCCTCGCATCGTCCTCGAGTTCCTTTTGGTTAAATGGGCCTCTCAGACTTTTGTCGTCATTTGGGCTTCTGAGATACTAGCCCACATTCTCGGACTTGTTGGGCCAATTTAGCTTAAGGAACTAAATTGGGCTTTTGGTCATCACGGGCCACCTGTCCTCTTGATTTATGGTCGTGACTTTGGGCCTTTTCTTTGAACCTTGTTTTATAGGCCCTTATATTAGGACCCAACAGTTTAATTCATAAAACATATCACAGCCAATTAAAAATTTAGAAGGAGAAAGAAGAGGAAATGGCTTACAAGTCAATAGATTTTTGTTCTTCTCTACAATTAAATCCTTTAAGATCTTAAAAGATGAAAGTCAAGCGGCAACTTCTTTCTTTCTCTAAATTTTCTCTTTCATTCTTTCTTTTGATATGCTTTAAAAAAATTGTCTGTTAATTGTGTGAGACAAGTCTTACTTAGGATTAGGAATCTCTTATTTTTATACATTTGTAATCAAGCAAACATGTCTTAACTATTAAGATTATGTTATTTTTAACATTATCTAAACGCCCAACAGTGGTAAACATAACTCTCTCTCAAAATTTGCATTAAAAATTGGTTTGTTTTGATGTTTGAAATGCTATTTAAATGCTACATTGAATGTCGAATTTGATTTATTAAATAATGACGAACGCATGAGATGAGGTAAAGGCTACAAATAGGTTGCCATGCTACGTAGAGAGGGTTGTGGAATGAAATAACGAAACTACAGGCTGACTGAATCAGAATCCCCACCTTCCTCCTTACTGGTGTTTTTTTTTTTTTTTTTTTTGGTTTCTTCTCCGGTTTTTCTGCAGTTTAACTATCCTATTAGATAACACCACATTTTTCAGAAAAGGGAGAAAGAAAATGTGCGCCTCAACCCATGACATCTGCCATAAAGGTAAAGATTATACCCCATCGGATAATATGTACGACTTGGAAGGATAGAAGGATTTACACCGTCCGCTTATTCTGCAACCTCGGACTTTTCTCAATTGGCATTTTTCTCATCTTTGGTAGTACCCTCGGCTTCTGTATTCTTTACGATCACTTAAAATGTCGTTAACGCTTTAGGTTACTCATTCTTTCTTTTTGGTTGATTTCTTAAGGAGCATTAGCTCTGCAATCATTTAGCACAGTAACTTTTAAATCATCTAGCACATATTCTATCGTGCATTTAAATATTTATTTAAGGTCTGGAATATTTGTATGAGCAATTTTCCATGCCTGCCTAAGAGTCAGTTTTCACATTAACCTTGCCACTTTAATTCCCCCTCAGAATATGCCTGAGGACCCTTGGTAGAACATAAAATTATTCTTTAGGCTTCCCTAGAATGTGGTTGGTTGGACACGACTCCATAGGCTGCTCTACCAATCACTCATCCCACGGGATCAACGAGTCCCAACCGGCCTTATTCCCAAAAACTCACCCCTTCATAACTCTTTAGGCCTCTCTATAAGAACTCGAACGGATTGGTACTGGACAGTACGATGGCTTCTGTGCACGCTCAAGGATTGAAATCAGCCAGAAACAGCTTCCTTGCCCAAACTTGAAACCTCATTAAAAAAAAACCGTCCATGATATACTTGAGAATGCCATTCCAGGAAGGTGTTAAGACTAGAATAACACGAGCATCATAATTGACAAATAGGAGACGGCAGCAATGTGAAAACATCACCTCTTCTCTGCCCACATCCATTCTACTAGTACTGGCATATATTTGCCCGACGGAAGCCAGGTAAATTAAAGGATATCAAAAAGTTTCTGCCAACAATCAACATATAATGCCATTCTTTGCTAGAATTTTAAGGATATGCCAATGCATAGAAGGATATATATTTAAAAAGAAAAAAACTGTACAACCTTTATGCCCTTCTCTTCGTTGTATGGTACCACTCCACTCCCCCTTACCCTTACGACTTCCCCTATGGATACTCGAGTTTCTCTTTACCTGCCAAATCTTTGTATCTTTACCATCATGAGTTTTGTGCATGAATGAAATCTGGTCACCACTGCTTCTTAACCTTTTTCTTTCTCTTATTGCTGCTGCTCCCGCCTCCGCCGCCATCCACACTACTCTTGGAGCCACTGTTGGCTCCCATTTGTGCACCCGCACTTGAAGTACTATCAACAAAATTGTCAAACATTCCTGCCTGTACTGCATTCTGTAACCACTCAAAGAACCCTTCTTCTGTCATGTTCTCTTCGGCATTCGATGCAGTTACCCCCCCTCTCCTATATGACATTCCCTTTCCATGGTGGTTGTGCTTAGTTACATTTGTGTTGACATGGAAGGTTGGTTTGTGAGAGTTAGCTGGACATCTCATTCCCTGTATAAGAAAAAAAAAAAGCAATCAAACTCAAATTACACTAGGCTAATTAGCAATATGACCATAAGTACCCAAGGATGGCAAATTGGAACAATAAGGCAACTGGCTACAAGAGTTCTTATGGTCATGCACTATTGATGGTAAACATATTAACACTGGCACAGAATATTTTACCCACCAAAAAGATAGCTTTCAAATATGTTACCTTATTTTTGACTTTGTTCCTGCGTGGAGAGGGGATATAATATCCCATAAATATTTTATTTTATTTTATTTTATTTTAATGTTCTATATATTGCACTATGTCAATAATCAAACTAAACAGAGCTAACATTGTCCCACTAACTAAGGTCAACAACATGGATTCTTCACCTTAATTCGATTAATATTATTTCCACCACATTAGCAGATTGTCTTTTTTAACCTGCTGAATTGCAAGTAAATTACAAATTTGACATTGATATGAAAGTGTAGTGCAATGTGTAGTCTTACTTAAGAAGTACCTCTTTCACCACTGATGCAAATGCCACAGGCATTCTTACCAGCCTTTACGAATAACAAAGTGAATATCTTTTTTTTTTTCCATTCTATATAAACCATTTTAGGTTTCTTTGTTCACCCTTGAGGAGCCTTATCCGTAGTTGGGCTCCCTGCTCTAGTGTGATTGACAAAAAGGCCAGCCTAGGTTTGCTCTGCTTCCTTTATACCCGAAAAGATTGAAAGCCTAGTCAAGCCTTGAGATCTCATTGTCTTCTTCTGCCTCTTGAAAATACGCCACCATCTCTCTAAATCTGCACTAACGAATTCTCATTACAGTGACCACCTATTTTAGTCTTTGGAACTCCAAGTTACCCTTCGTAGGCCGAGCCATATATTTATTCATTCATTACAGTAGGGCAGAACAGTTTCAAAAGTTTCACAAGATTAACTTCCACCTAAATATTTTCAAAAGTAAATTGCAAATTGGTACTCTAAGGTTCAGGGAATAATCATCAGAAACCCTTTCTTTGTGAAATTAAACAATGATAACTCAGAGCTTCACTTCACCAGCATTTCACTAGACATTTTTTTAATAGGGTTCTACAGAATAGTTGGTGAATTACCTGACAAAGAAGCCTAAGTGGCACCAGACTAATTATCACTTATTTGCAGACAAGTGCCCTTGGGGGTAAAGCAGAAACTCCGCCTCTACAACGATAAATCATAATGCAGATGCTCCACTTAACACCCTTCTCCTCATGCTCCTCCCTAAAAGAAGGGGGAGGGGGCAGATGCTCCGGAGAGAAAAACCAGTTTCCCTCCCTTATCAACAGCAAAAGCAACTATACCCTGTGCAAGCACCACCACAACTGATAGAAACCTAACTGAACACATGCACCCGGAGAGACACAAACAAAGAGACAGCGAAAAAGCCACACTAACATACGCATGTATGAAGAGACAAACTGGGATGGATTAATGATCGATTCTTTGGAAAGGACAAAGTAACCATGTGTATGACACAAACAAACCTAATGAAAAGCTGCATATCTGGAATGATACTGTTCATTCAGTTGCCAAGTGACATGACAGTTGTCAAAAAGGATGCCACTGCCATTCCCTCAGAAAAGAATGTACTAGTGTAGTCATGTTGCTACGGATATTGCAAACATTCTAAAATTAGAAGAGATTTTATTTAATTTTATGTGAGAGATTTTATTTTACTGAGAGATTTTATTTTTGATTTTGTAATATCTTAGAGATTTCTAAGATAATTTAATTGAAAAATTAAGTCATGTCATTTCCTTATTATTAAATGTTACT
>JAODPA010025516.1:15325-62379 GCA_025585075.1 Nepenthes mirabilis
TACATTTGCCATATACTTTTTAAAATGAAAGTTCATTATTATTATCATCATTGTTATTATTAATATTACTATTGTTAATTAATTAGTCTAATATTTGTATTTGATTGTAAATTGAACAAAAGATTTAGAGTTAATGAGATGCTGAATATTCTAATTTGATCATATTGATGGAATGAATTGCCGAATTTACCATTTAATTACAAGATCTAGGTCAATATAACATATTAGACCCCTAAAAATACTCTCATCATGCTAATTATAAGTATTATTTTAATGGTTTGATTTGTATTACTTAAAAGCATAATTATATCTTCCACTTTCACTGATTCTTGTTCAACCATAGGCGGAATCCGCCTACATATGGCAACAGAATCAGACCGATTTTAGGTTCTGCCAAAAGATGAAATTGGAATTTCTGATTCCGCTATCGGTTTTTTCGCTGCCCACCCCTACAACTAGGTTGTATTGAGGGGCACAAAAGCATTCATAAGATAGACTTTTAAATTTTGTCCTGTTTTTTATTGGTAAGACAGTGTGGTGATCATGGGATCTTTGAGGGGGGAGGGAAGGGGAGTGTTAAGCACAACTTGAAATTCCTTCAATAGTTTCTGGAAAGGAGTTGGTGTTAATTATTGATTTTCGTGAGCACTGATGGCGAACATAAGAGCCAAGTATAAGTGATCATGTTCAGATCCATTTGGATAAAGTTCTGCCAAACAAAAGATGAGGAAGCTGAATCACAGATGCCAAGGAGAACCATTTGTTGTCCTTGATGGAAAATGGTGGCAGTGAGTTTGAAGTAATGGGACAATATTAACTTAGTGAATCCACTCCTAATACCATATCATAGGTTCCTACTTGTAGCAAATGACAATCACTCACAAACTCAAGGCCTTGCATGTGCCAAGTAAAATTCAAGCACTTAGAATTGCTAACTATCTTATTACATTAGCTACTGTAACTTGCAATGGAACAATAGAAACTGTACTGATGGGTGGCTTGTACAATCCGAGGATCAAGAAATTCATGTACTACCATTGTCCATCAAAACAACAATAGGGTGTGTAGTCTTTGATGAGAGCAATATATAATATGTTCTGATTGATGAATATCTCATTTGTAGGGAGAATATGTGCAGGAATTAAATTTTTTAAAATAGTGTTTCATAGCAAGGGATTTTGCAAAGATTAAACAATTTAGTCTGTAAGCTTAGAAACCAGAACAAGGCCTTATTAAAAAAATTTTAAAAAAATCACGAATTAGTCAGTTATTGATTATCTATTAAGCATAAAAAAATTCAAGTCCCTCAGTTTACCATTTTGCAGCCATCTATCACCATTGTCATTCACATATACACAATGGCCATTGTCATTAAATAAAGAATAGTGGGGATAAACTGGAAGAATAATTATACAAGGCTTCTTATTCACATAAATGGATAAAGCAAGTATAAATAGAGGGATAAAGGAGCCGATGTAACATAATCTGCCACTAATGATCCTAATATTCTCTTTGATCCTGATATCCACAAAATAGAAGATTAGACAATAGAGAATCAGGGAATAATCAATTAAGCATCAATTAAGGAGATTCTTCCTTGAGTCTCTACTATGAGAAAAATTCAAAATAGATCATTCCTTGATTCTCTACTACAGGAATAATTCAAAATATTGCAAGGAAACTAACTCTTAAAAAAACAGAATAATATTTTAATTTGTTCTTCTTTAATCTTCCTCATCTTTCATCTGATCTTTATTGTCTCCAAGATTCTAACACTTCCCTTAAGCTGGCAAATAAATATTGATCATTCCCAACTTGAAAATCAATTCTTCAAATCTTACTCGTGGAAGGGACTATGTTAAAGCATCTGTTACTTTAAGATAAGTTGGTGTGTAGATCATATTTAAAATTCGGCTTCAATTCTTTAAAGATGATGACCTTTCTCCACATGTTTGGTTCTACTATCATGAACCGAACCTGATTGCTGCCATGTTGTCATATAATACCTTCATGGACACTATATTTGGAATTCTTAATTCATTAATCAACCTTTTTCGCCATAGTCCTTCACATAGGCTTTGAGCTAATGCCATGTAATCTGCTTCTGCACTATTACTAGCAACAATTGATAGTTTCTTGCTATGCCAAGTACCCATGTTTTCTCATACATAAGTGCAATAGCCAGTGGACCCGACCTAGTCTACACCTGAGTAGACTTTGAATCCTTGATTTATCATTTCAGAAAAACTATTCCTTTACCAAGTGTTATTTTTAAGTATCTAAGAATATGTTAACATTGTTTCTAGGTCTTCTCCATTAGGATTGTTCAAAAATTGACCAATTCAGTTAGGAAAGCCTATTGGCCGTGTGTAAGAGGTAGATCAATTTTCCACAAGTTGTTGATATCTCCTAAAGTTTATGGGTGCAATGTCCACCTTGAAACTGACTTTATAATTTTGATTGATAGGTGTATCTGCTAGTTTATATCATAACATTTCAATTTCTTTCAGTAATACTAGAGTATACTTGCATTGCGACACTACAATACCCTTCTTCAATTGAGCAACCCCTATGCCGAGGAGGTATTTTAATGTTTCAAGACCCTTAATTTCAAATTCCATCTCAAGTATTTCTATTAAAGGGATCATTTCTTCGATGCGATCTCCTGTCACAATTATATCATTAACATAAACAATTAAAATATTATTTTCCCAGTGGGAGGACATTTTGTGAACCTAGTATGATCAACTTAACCCTGGGGATACCCTTGCTTCTTATTTTCCCTTGTGAAGGGATATCCAAAGCTTACATACCTTGTCAGCATTGTTTTTGGTTTTAAAACATAATGGTTTCTCCATGTAAACTTCCTCTTTAAAATCACCATTGGGAAAAGCATTTCTCACATTTGATTAATGTATTGTTCAGTCTAGTTTTGCGGCCAAAGATAGTAAGACCCATACGATATTAAGCTTGGTAATCGGGGCAAACATTTCTCGACAATCATTGCCTTAGGTTTTAATAAATTCATTTTGTAACTAGCTTTGTAACAGCTTATACTCATCTAGATTATGCTTGACAGTGAGGATCCACTTACACCCTACTGGCTATTTCCCAATTGGTAGGTCTAAAATTTCCCACGTGCCTTTCTCTAGAGCATTCATATCTTCCTGGATGGCCGCTTTCTATTCTGAATTTTTGTAGAACATCCTGAATTGTGGGATTTCTACATTGGGCATGTTAGAATCAAAAGCTCAATATGTTGATGACAAACCATCATACAAAACAAAGTTGGATATAGGATATTGAGAATAAGACCTCACACCTTTCCTTAAAGCAATAGGAATGTCAAGATTACCAAATGAAGATAAATAATTTGAAAAGTATTACCAGGAAATTCCAAGCTTGGGCTCACATTGGATTCATGGTTCTCCTTAGGGAGTGTGTCATCCTCCCTCTCATCTATAGCCCTTTTCCTCATTGAGTAAACAATAAGACCTTTTTCAATAACGAGTTGTTTGTAAGAGGGAGTTGTGCCAGTAGAAATTTTTAGAGACCTATTGGAGTCAAAATCTAAAATTTATGGAGGTTGAGAGAAGGAGAGGATGATGGATTTTCCAGAGGATTAAGGGGAAAAGATGATAAGGATGATGGAATTAAGGTGTCAATCCCAAAACTTCCTTCTTGAACAATGATCTCCCCTGAATGGGAGTTTTTGGATAGTATGGTTGGGGTTTATACATCACATCCATAGATATATACACTTTTCAAGCTATGCAAGAGTAACATTTATAACTGCTTTTTGTTGGAGAGTAGCCAAGAAATAGGCATTTTAACTGCCTTCAGGCCAAGATTGCTCCGGCGTTGTTTATGGATATGGACAAATGTCGTACACCCCAATACTTTTAATGGAATAGATGAGATGATTTTGGTTTCTAGGTAGGCTTTAAGGACTTTAGAAGGTGTATGAAATTTAAGGACCTCTTCTCCCAAAATGTTTGGGAATATTAGTAGTGAACATGGCAGATCCTGCTACTTCGAGGAGGTATCTAATTTTCCTTTACACTATTACATTTTGTGAAGGCATGTCCACACACAAGCTTTGATGTACTATTCCTTGATCCATTATGTAATCACTACGGGTGGAATTGAAGTAATCTTTCGTATTGTTGGATGATGAAACTGAGGTCTTCGCACAACAAGGGCAGAGCTCTCAGTGGCCAACACAGAATCCATCATGAAACTCTTTCAGCTCTCCTCATACTTCAGAGAGTTTTTGAATGTTGGAAAAAGCTTTTCATTCCCATTATTCTGCTCTGTACCCCGTTAAGGTTCTTATTTATCCCTTATAGCAACTTCTGCTCTTGAATTTGGGATCATTTCCGGCTGGAGCAGCAGCACTTTCTATGAGATAATCATAATCGTCTTCGCCGCAAATGAACATCATGACCGATTGAGACCATTGGAGAAAGATTTTCCCATTCAGTTTGTGCTGTAATGGGAAGATGAAATATCTCAATAGCTCCATGGCTGTTTGGTGCTATAAGATTTTGGGGTTAGGTTTTCTTTAGCCATTCTGATGGTTGGGCCATATTTTGGCATAAGAATGGTTTTAGGATTAGAAATCAGGCTCTGATACCATGAAAATTAGTAGAGATAAGAATAATTATCCACAGCTTCTTATTCACATAAACAAATAAAGCAAGAACAAACAAGGGCGCCAAGGGCATGCAATCTGCCACTAATGCTCCTAAAATCCCCCCATGATCCTAATCTCTACAAAATTGAAGATTAGATGAGAGAATCAAGGAAGTATTAGCTAAGGAGATCCTTCCTTGATTCTCTACTACAAGAACAATTCAAGATGGTTGGGCCATATTTTGGCATAAGAATGGTTTTAGGATTAGAAATCGGGCTCTGATACCATGAAAATTAGTAGAGATAAGAATAATTATCCACTGCCTCTTATTCGCATAAATAAATAAAGCAAGAATAAACAAGGGAGCCAAGGACATGCAATCTGCCAGTAATGCCCCTAAAATCCCCCCATGATCCTAATCTCTACAAAATTGAAGATTAGATGAGAGAATCAGGGAAGTATTAGCTAAGGAGATCCTACCTTGATTCTCTACTACAAGAAAAATTCAAGATATATCCACCCTTGATACTCTACTACAAGAATAAATCAATATACTTGGAACATAAATTGAATGTTAACAAATCAGGATAATATCTTGATTTATTCTTCTCTTATCTTTCTCATCTTTGCTCAAATCTTCATTATCACCAACATTCCAACATTAAATATCAGCAACAAGAACATCATCCATTGGAAGAGCCAGCCCTTTAGCTTAGTTCATGAGAATAACAGATTTGAGTTTAACAGACGATCTTCACAATTAGAAGATAAGGATTTTGATTTTCAGGTGGTTTGGGCTTCAAAAGCAAAGCAATTAGTGAATACTTGACATTCAGGTCCACTTGGGTGAGAAGCAAGATTTGAAAGTGTGAGGATGAAGGCTCATATGGTCCTGAATTCATTCGAAAATCTTTCTGAATTAACAAAAATAAAAATGATTTCAAAAAATTCTCAAATTAACAAAATTTCAGTGTTTAGATTATGGCTGGGTTTTGGAAAGCTGTCAACTGTTGGCTGTTCAAACTATTTAAGCTGTAGATGTTGACAAAACAACACCTTAGCGTATTTAAAGTTTGCAAGAAAAACACAAAGGATAAAATACAAAAAGGTTGAATTGTCCAAAGAAGAAAAAAGAGATGGTCAGAAGGCTCGTTTGGATCTGCAAAACCCAGATCCAAAAACAACTTAAAGCATGAGGGCTTTGGTTAGAAAAGTCAGTTTCTAGAGACGAGGAGCATCTGGAAGGCACTTTGGTTGCACTAAGTATGATTGTAGAAAGAAAAGAGAGTAAATGAGATAGAAGCTGATGAAGTGTATGGAGAGAGTAAAATATCACAGGTTCAAGTGCATGGTTTCAAAAAAGCATTACTACGTTTCAAACCATGTGTATTAGGTATCCTTGATAATTAAGATCCTGTAGTGGAGGAGATCCATTGTGTATACACAAGTTTATACCTATCCAAAAAAAATTTAATACCACAATATGTAGTCAAAATAGAGTAAAAATAACAATAGTTGAAGCCATGCCTAGGTGCACCTAAGACAGATTAGTGACAAGAAAGCAATATCATGACAAGTCACAATAATGTAATTGAGCTTACTAATTAGTTGTCAGTACCTTTTTGATTTAGCAAGGACCTCTCCATCATCTAGTCATAATTTAATTCCTGGATCTATGTAAGAATTATACGATTTTTGAGTCCACCATACTAGTTTCTCTAAGTCAATTCCCAATGTATCTCCTTTGTAAAAGGAAAATGCCACAACAACACCTAGTTACCTCAATTTCAAGAAAGTAATACTAATTCCCAAAACCTTTGGATTGAAATTAACTTTAAAGAAACAATTTCAATTCATAATGTTAATACCATTGTTGTAAGTAAACACAATATTAACCACATGCACAACGAAAAGAATATATCTAATATCAGAATGATAATAGAACAAAGAGTGAATGTTACAACAAGAGAGCCCAAACTTATACATAGCTTGACTAAATCTGTCAAACAATATTTGCGGGAATGTTTCAAACCACACAAGGACTTTTCCAACCAGCAAGCATACCAAAACTCCCCTGGAGGTTGCTACAAGTAAGCCTCCTCCTAAAGATTATCATATTAAATGGAATTCTCGATGTCTAACAAAAGTAAAGGCTAGTGATAAGTAGCAGTAAATGAAATAACCAGCCTAGCAAAAACCAACTTGGCAATAGGAGAAGAATTATCCATATAATTTTTCCTTTTAAGTCTGAGCATACCCTTTAACCACTAGATGGGTATTCAAGTGAGTTAAAGAACTATCTGGATTGACTTTTATGATATAAACTCATTTACAACCAATGGATTTCATCCATAAAGCCAAAGATACTACAACCCATGTGTGGTTATGCTTAAGTGCAACTATCTCTTCCTCCATAGTTGCTGTCAACCAAGATCAGAAATATCGTTGAATACAAATTGAGTCCAAGGCTGACACAAAAGCAAAATATAAAGATGAAACACCAGCACAAGATAACGTAGTAAACAATGGATACCGAGCACAGCTGCAATGACTCTTTCGTAATACAATCGAAAGATCTAAATAAGTTCTCTAATTAGGAATAGTAGTATACGCAGTTAGGATAATTGGCTCAATAATAGTCGTTTTGAGATCCACTTTCGAAGAGGAACAAAAAAATGACGGGGGTCACGAATATATATTTGAGTAATGAAAAGACAAGGATGCACATGTCACAAAGGTGCAAATACTGCAACCTTAGGAACAATATCATATAAAAAAATATCGTCTTCAAGAGGTATACAAGATGATGGGCTCCCTGAAGACACACCAATATAAAAATGCATAGATTCATAAAATGTAACATCAGATGATACCAAAAAAATATCCCAACTCTTAAAGGTAACACCGATACCCCTTCCGAGTATAAGGATATCCAAGAAAAATACATTGTAAAGACTTGTTATAAATTTAGTCACCTAAGAGCGAATATTGCGAACATAATATACATAGCTAAAAATCTTTATGGGAAGAAAATATAATGATTTGTCAGAAAATAATACATGATAAGGAATATCCCCTTGAAGATTAGCTAATGGTATCCGATCGATATGATAACAAGTCGTCAACAATGCGTCATTCCAAATAGGTGTTCGGAACCCCCATTTAAAATAAAAGGATTCTAATGACCTCCATCAAGTGCCTATTCTTCCTTTCCACCACTCCAGTTTGCTGAGGTGCATCAGAGGCACCGGTATTAATGACCCAAGTCCGAGCGGATGCCGAGAAGTAGGCGATGTGGTTACTAGATTGAACAGGAGAAATAATAATATGATTAAGAATTGTAGCATGTTTTCTATGCAACTGCCTACACGTTGCATGTATGACCAATTTTACTGCTGTAAAAACAAATTAATAATCTTTTACCACACCGAGATTCAAGTAACTCATCATTAGTAGCCGTTAAGAAATCAAACTAATACTTTTAAAGAAGTTCAGAAGAACACAATTAGAGGATACCAACCATTTGGAACATACAAAAATCAAATAGCAGCTTATTGGACATAGCCCATGAACAGAACAGGTTCAACAGAGCCATATGAACCATCCACACATGAAGGTGACCAAAAAGAGATTTCAAATAAAGGATATCAAACAGGACCCATGGAAGAAAATTTCGATATCAATATCAATATCAATACCGGTTACAACCATATCCATATCAATTGTGTTCGGAAATACATATCAATATCGACCGTATTGGATGTAAGTTTTTCATAATCACATCAAAATTGAGATGAATACTGAGATTTAACTATATTTAATTATATTTCACATATTTCAGGTATTTTAGATCATTTTTATTCATTGAATTAATATTTTTATATTAAATTATACACAAACAAATATTAAAACGTTAAAAATAAAACCAAATAATGAGAATGAATTGCCATTAGCTACCAAATGACATGCATGCACGTTAATAATAACTATAGAAATAAGAGCAAATTACATACTTTGCAAATAACATCATATTCACAACAAAAATATGAGAATTTGGAATGTGAGAAACGTTTGAAATTATAGGATTAAGATATATGTTTAATTAATTTGTGTTTATTTTGAAGAAAAAAGTTGAGAAAATTTTGAAGAAGAAGAAAAACTTTGTTGTTTGCTGCAGTTTGCCCCTTTCTTTTCATAAGCCTTTGGTCTGTATAAGAATAAGTGGAAAATGACAGAAATGGGAACACATTTTAATAATAAAATTCAAATAAATCGGCCGAATATATCAACTGATCAGCCGATACAAACTGAGACAGTCGATATATCACCATATTTCGTTGATATGGTGGCATATCGTAATATTATCCCGATATCAGGGTTTCTTAGTACCAATATGGTTTGATACTAAGATAAATCTGCCGATACACAACCCATTGGCTGATATTTTAAACTATAGGACCTAAAAAACTGGACAACAAAATATAACACAACATAAGCACAACGAACGATATCCGACAATTGTCACCGCAACAAAAGAAACACGAATTACACTAGTGTAGAAGGAAGTCAGCACTTGCAAATGTTGGTGAGCCACAAACTATAAACTAGAGAAGCAATTTTAGAAATCCACGAACCACAAATGATGAGGAATCACTTTTAGAAATCCACTCATTTGATATATAGTCACCAGTCAATCACCAAGGAATATAAATCCTAGAGTAAGACATCCCAATAAACCTGAGAATCGACTGAGACCGAATCAAGGGTTTTTTTGTAGAATAACAGAAGATTCCAAATTACACATCAATAGTGTATAAAACATATATATATATATATACATCCGCATAATTTATTTATTTATTTTAGGCGGTGGTGACAGTGACAGTGGCAGCAGCAGCAACTACTGTTATTAATGCTTTGATACCATGTAGAAAGTAAGAAGAGAAGAAAAAACCCTGTACTAAAGTTAGATCTATTCACATGTATACATAGGGGTATTTACAAATATTTAAAATACTAAACAGCCCTTGTAAAGAATATACCATAGCATATCCTAAAAGCATATTCCAATAATATATTTTAGCATATTCTAACAGTTACACTGCCAATAGTCACTGTTGCATTGGATTCATCACTGCGGATGAAGTTTACATAGTCAGATTACTGATCATGCAAATGTGTTATCACCAGCTGCAAAAGTGTTATCAGTGAACTCAAATACTGATGCAAATGCAGAATATGTGAGCTGACCACTTCTGGTTTTTTTCTTCTGTTTCTGTTTTCTAGTATAACAAGCTGAACCAGTTTCTGTTTTTATATATTTGATTAATTGTAATTAATCAGCTTGAATGGTAGTTAGAGGATTAGTGGCCATAAAACAATTGTTTTGTACAGAGCCTTAACTCTTGGAGCACGAAGGGAAGGGTGAAATACACAATGGCTTGTACAAACTAAAGCTGGAAGAAACCTCCTGTGGCTTCAAAGCTACCCTGCTTCTACAAACAAAATCCACCACAGGACATTTTGATTCTGCTTCCAATCATGTATTGTGGCATAATATATTGGGACATCTTTCTGATTCAAGACTTCTGACATTTGTTCCCATGCAAAACACTGTCAAGTCCCTTTTCCTTTTAGTACACACAAAAGTACTCAAACTTACAATATAATTCATTATGATATATGAGGTCCTTGTCCAAAACAAGCTTATGATGACTACATATTTCCTTAATGATGACTTTACAAGGTGTACATGGGTCTACCACATGAAAGAAAAATCAAAAACATGAAAACAGCTTCAGTCCTGTGCTTTAATTGAAACACAATTCCAAACAAATGTGAAAGCCATCAAGTCAGACAATGGTCCAGAATTTTCTATGATAGACTTCTTTCCATAAAAGGGCATCATCCATCAAAAATCCTGTGTAGAAACACCGGAACAGAATGGTATTTTTGTGAGGAAAGTTAGTTTTGTATGGATCCTGTAAGTTAGTTTTGTATCCTTTATATCTTTTCTATCTCATGACAGACTTTCACAGAAAGCACACTATTGTTACTTCAATTTGTCGCAAACCTCGCCATCCTCACACTATCAAGCCGTCTAATCACAAGATTGGTGCAAAGCCATGGATGCTGAAATTGAAGGCCCGGAAAAAAAATTTAAAATTAGGAGATCACAACCTTGCCAAATGAAAGAAGGCAATAGGATCAAAATGGGTTTGCAATATCAAAAGGCATTCAGATGGCTACCCTAAAAGATATAGGGCATGGTTGGTGGCCAAAGAATATATTTAACAAGAAGAAAACAATTACAACGAAACATTTTCACCAGTTGCAAAATTAGTCATTAATGTTACTTGTAGCTGTGATCAAGGGATGCATCCTTTCTCAATTTGATGTCAACAATCCTTTCCTTCGTGGTGAATTACATGAAGAAGTTTATGTGAAGATTCCTCAATGATATCATATTTCTGATAAACATAAAGTATACAAGCAAAAGAAAAGTCTTTATGGATTAAAGCAAGCCTCTAGACAAAGGTAAGCAAAATTCTCATATTCACTCTTGGAATATGGTTATGTCCAATCCAAAGCAGAATATAGTTTGTTCACAGAAGGATAGGAAACTTCTTTCATGGCATTACTTGTATATGTAGAAGACATCATTGTTGCTTCCAATAATGATGATTCAGTAACAATTCTTAAACAATTTCTTGACTCAAAATTAAAAAAATAAAGACCTTGGAAGTCTAAAGTACTTCCGTGGTATAGAAGTGGCTCAACACTAAGATGAAATTCTATTATGTCAAAGGAAACATGCCATAGATATCCTATCAGATTCTGGATATGTTGACTGCAAGCCAGCAAAACACTTATGGGTTAAAGAGTGAAGTTGTCAAGGGAAGAGGGAAGAGGGTACATGCCTGGCGGATCCAGCAGAATATAAAAGACTAAGAGGAAGACTCCTTTAATTAACCATAACAAAGGCCAAATATTTCATTTCCTATCAGTCTTCTTAGTCAGTTCATGAGTTGTCCATGAATGCATCATCTGCAGCAGTGTAGAGAGTACCCAGGTAACATAAGAAGGCTCCTGCTCCAGAAATCTTTTTCCCTCTACTTCTTCATTCCAACACGATGCATATTGTGATTCTGATTAGGCATCACGCCCAATATGAGAAGATCAACTACTGGTTTTTGTATTATCATTGGAGATCCAAGAAACACAGTACAATCTCAAGAAATTCTGCTAAAGAAGAATACCTAGGAATGGCATCTACTTGTGAAATCATTTGGTTAAAGTACTTGCACTTTTATTTCCCACATTCAACCTGTTCAGCTCTATTGTGGCAATCAAACTGCTATACACAGCAGCAAATCCAGTTTTTTATGAAAGAACAAAACACATTGAGCTTGATAGTCTTCTAATTTGTGATGATGTTCGAAATGTCACTCCGTCTACAGCTTACATTGCTTCAAAATTTCAGATGGCGGATATTTTAAGCAGTGTTTTGGCAGGACCATGTCTTCATTTCTGATTATCCAAGATGGGAGTCAAAGACATTCACCCTCCATCTTGAGGGAGAATATTGAAATTGTATTGAACTTTGAAATAAAATTTGCTAGTGGCTGATATTTCATACCGAGTACTGTGCTACAGTTCTACTACATAGCCAATGCAGTTACTGTTGCATTGGATTTACCACTACATAGTCCAATTATTGGTCATGCAAATGTGTTATCACCAGCTGCAACTAGTAGAACTAATGATAAGTGCATCATCTGCAGAATCAATAAATTCCAATACTGATGCAGACACAGAATATGTAAGCTGACAAGTTCAATTCTTTTTCTCTTGTTTCTGTTTTCTAGTATAAGCTCATAGGGCTTTTCTGGCAACTACGGTCCAAAATTTTTTTTAAATATTGTTATCAGCCTTGTTAGGGCCTTTACTATGCTGTTAATCTTGGATGAGTAAGAGTACATTATGATATCCTCCTCTAGTTTTGGCAAGATTTAAGAATACTCAAATATGCAAGTCACCAGGTAATTGCAATGATAATGTTATCAAATTCAAGTCTGTCTCTTCTCCTATCATACAAATTCAGTTGCATGATTTCTTTTGAAATTAATGTAGTATTTTCAATTACCATGTTAACGGATTCCTCACCCCCTGCATTGTCCCAAGGAGTATAACAAGATGAGTGATATATAGCTGATTACTATACCTGACAATTGTACCACTCAGTAGCATCATATATTCTGCTCTTTGCACAAACATAAGTAGTGGGTGCATCAACCTGCAAGTCACATTAACACACATAACAAACTAGACTCCGAAGGCTTGTTACCCAACTAATTACAGTGTTCTACACATACAAAACCAAGACTAGGATGTACCTTTGGCAATGGGACAAGCAAACTTTCACCCTTTAACTTATTAGGTATTTCTATTATGATTTATATGCCCTCCGAAAGCCAGAATTTGGAAACAACTAAGCAAACAAACATAATGGGTAAAACACCAATATTATGATAACAGCCAAAACTTATTTTAATACCTTCTGCAGTATCCCAAATAAGAAAGGTTGGGAAGACTGTTCCACCCATCCATCCCCATCTTTAGCCTGATGAAAACCCTTGCAATCCTACAGTATGAATAATCCAATCAATAAACACGCAAAAACAAAGAGCTCATTCCTGACATAGAAAAGGGAACAAATTAGTGTGATTTAGTTGTCATGATATATGTGCAACAGCAACAACCACATCACTACTAAGAAACATACGTATGCCCTAGGAGAAAGAAATAACCTGGCACCATCTTGCTTGAGCTTTGGATTTCTTTGTTAAAACCCAGATGTGAAAGTTGCCACACTTTTTGCAAGCAATTTTCCTTGACTTTCCGAGAGGATCTTCATCATCAGCCTCTGAGCGTGCAAATCCAGTACTGAAGAAACCATGTTGTCCATTCTGGAAAGCCAATGGCATTAGAAATGTTAAGCGGGCCACAATCTCAGTGAACTTTTTTTATGGGAGATGGGGGTTCCTCATTCAGTTCCGTCTGGATCAACTAAAGATTTAAATATGGCCACAGGGCGACCCATGAACATTACGATACAGTGACAAATCTTATATTTGATGATGATACATCCCAATTCCACAATTTAAACTTATGGAAGAAACAATTACAGAAGTGTTTACTGGATTCTAGGAATACTATTCATAAACACTTCAAAGATGATGCGTCTATCTTTCAACTGTTTGAGACAAGAGTATGTAGGCATTACACAATTGAGTTTGGCAGTGTTAACAGCAGATGTTAACTAGATACATTGTAATAATAGCAGAAAAATTGGTTTGTCTACAGCCTTTCTCTAAGAGGGCAAGTGGTAACAGCTCCATTCCCACTCCACCCACCTGCCTATAATGCCTTGAAGTCTGTAGCAGCAGCAAGGATAACTAACTGTGTTATTCCGGTATTCTTGAGGAAATTTTGTGGTTTGCAGCAACCAGATGTTTCTAGTGATCAACATAAAAAAGGACTTAAATACTTCTTAATTACATGAGGTAAGACAGAACCTGATGCACAGCAAAAGGCAGGCTGCAGGTTTTGTTAACTGGTTTTACAGCTTTACAAACAACGCAAGTAAGAAGCAGCCTTCCATTCAATGAGAACTTTGTGGTATAAGCCAGTCATGGCTAAGCAAACTGAAGTCATATAATCAATAGCCAATGCCACTGATACAGTGTACCAGCTTCATCCAGGAGCAAAGATCTAGGAGCCACTTTTAGGGACAACTACAAACATACATAGAGCTTCAGCTGCAGAGCACTCAAATGAGCCAGCTGGTTTGGGGTGCTGGTGAGATGGGCCTCTTGACTCACAGCCCTAGCAGTAGATGCTGCAGTTATCTACTGCTCTCTAAATTCTCACCTCCAATGATTACAATTAAACAAGTCGGTCATGCTTCACAATTTGCAATACATACTATATAATTATATGGAATTTTAAAAACAAAAAAGAAGCAGCAGCAGCTACTCAAAATAAGACAAAAATCTAAGCTTGCAACACATACAATGCATGTATATGGAAAAGAAGAAGCTACAGGAATCAGGCAAAAATCTAGGTGAATTTTTCGACCACAAGAGAAAATGTTCAAACCTGTTGAGAAGCACCCTGAAACCGATGGAAATAGTTAAGTAGCTCCTCTCTCCTTAGTTCATCATCATATGCATTTCGCTTTAGAGAATCAAGTAGAACCTACATAGAAATTCTTACCTCATATTCAGAAAAATAAAAAAGCAAGAATAAAGTGTTGACAACCAGGTGAGTCGACAAAATGTACCTCGTATGCATTTTGAAGTTTCTTAAAAGCTTCTGCAGCCTTGTCATTACCCATATTTTTATCAGGATGGACCAGCATAGCCTGCTAACAAGACAGAGATTGCTTATGAAAGCAGCAGCACCAGCCAAAATAATCAAAGAATGGGTGTTTCAATAATTCTTTGAAATAGCTTTTTACATTTACAAAATCAGGAAGAAAGGTGAAATTTTATGAGTATGGATGCCAAGAAAGCATCCATGTGATACAAAAATGCAACAATTAGTAGCTACAAGAAACATCTGAACAGAGGGGATAACTAATATAACTCCACAGGACTTGCAAACAATAGGATTTTTGCAAACTGAAAACAAGTGGTTAAAGTAGAACAACTGCATCAAAGCCTCAACTAACACTTCCTAGAATAGGCTTTTGCCACATCCTAACTCAATTTTAAATCCTTCTTTATTACCTCATCTCAAAATGTTAGGAATCAGATGCACAATTTGAAGAGGAAAAAAAAAATCTGATTTACAATGCCAGAACCTCCATTTCGGAAATTCTTTCAAACACAATAAGCTCTCTGTTGACATATGTATGTATGTATGTATGTATGTATGTATGTATGTGTTATGTGTGTGTGTGTGTGTATGGATGTATCCTTCATTTCCCCTCGAGTAGATTCTGACAATGCAAATAGTTAAACTCTCACGTCAATTTGAACAATCAAAATGGCAAACCAAATAAAGCAAAGATCAAATCTTTGCATGTTAGTTCTACAACAAGTATATGAAGAGGAGGAAGGAAGAAATTTTATGGAATAGATCGAGCACACTGAAGTTTAGCCTCTATAGTATCCACATAGTCAATCTTCACTTGAAGATACTTTAGATCATTCTGGATCTTTCTCAAATAAGAAAGAACTTTATAAGAGATGAGAAACCTAAAAACTCTTATATGCAAACAAAAGAGCAGCATGCTCTCCTTTAGAAGACTTCAAAGAAGGTTATCAGGCTGGCCCTTAAACCCTATCTTTTCATTGGGATCAAACTTGATCCCAAAGAAAGGGTTGGGAGAACTGACCAAGGCTCCTTAGCCTTGGCTGGTTTTTGCTTATGTCCATTTGGGGTCTTCCCTAGTCCAACCATGAACCTGTCTCAAGCTCCAACCCTAGGGCCTTAAGCCCAACTCAATTTCATCGCATACCTTTGCCTCAATATTCTTAATAGACTTCCCAAAATCCATGGCATGGATAACAATTATCCCATTGGATTTGGAAGATTGTTTTTCAGAGTAAGAAACAACCCCTACTTTTCACAATCCCAACCATCCATCTAAAAATGGACAGTTGGGATTTAACTATTTAAAAAACATTTAAAATATTTTGATGCAGTTGATTTTTTTAATTAATAAAAAAGGTTAAATCTCAATCGTTTATTTAAAATGGATGGATGGGATTGTGAGAGGCAAGAGCTGCTTCTCATCACCTGCAGAAATTTTGTGCTGGATCTCACGTAACAAATAATACCAACAAGTCACGGTTGAATCGAACAACTTTAATCCCCATTAAGATTAGCCCTTCATAATGACTAACCAAGAGTTTCCATAAATCATGAGTAACATCCGACAACATATCAATATTACACATGATATTGAAGTATGAAACCATTAGTCAAATGAACCTTCTCATGAGAATTAACCATGCAATGCAATCTTTCCATCATACCATGCCTCGAACAAACCTGATGGTGTAAAAGGATGTCAAACCCTAACTAATTTGTTTATGTATCTTGGCTTTGAAAAGAAAACGACATTGATGGAATCAAAAATTCCTGTTTGATTGGTATCAACCCTTGACCAACGATTCCTAGATGACTAAAATTCAACAAATTGCATAAGGAATCACTCCTTTTGCTCCAAGTGAATAAACCTTAATTGTTAGCTTGCCTACCTCCCTATGCACATAATTTAAACCAATGACTACCACCATGAGTCAAATCTTAAATGCATATTAAGATTATCAAAGTACAACAATCTCTGCATACTGTACCTGGTGATCTTAAGTATAAAGATCAGTTTTGCAATTCTTACCAGACACTCTTGTTTGAAATGCAAACAAAGCTCCATACAGAAGTACCTCGGTCGAGTCACATTCAACTAACTCATTCTCTTATGAACACTTGCACATTCGTTGAACTCATTCTCCAATAAGTACTTTGCATATTTGCTCTACTGTAATGAGCCTTGTAACAACCCTCTAATGAGTTGGCACCATGTGTACCAGCCTTTTCCAACATACTAATATTTCACCATAGTGATCCTAAGACCATAAACATTAAACAGCTGGGCTTACATGTATAAGAAAACTTAATAGAATGATCTTATCATGATTCTAATGACATTGCTAATTCTAGGAATTTCTACGCAACAGTATAGCATTCAAAACATAACAGTATCAAGATAAATCTCAAGTAGTCTAAAGTTGATAATAATTCAATAAGAATGTACTAGAAGTAGTTGTATGTCACACCTAGTACAATTGGCTTTGGAGCATACTACTAACATAAGTTTCTCTAGATTGACCTCTCATTTTCTCACTACTACTAACATCGAACAAACTTATTCTCACTGGTGAATCATGCGTGGTCCACATTTTAAGGGTCCGAACCATCATAAGCATCCTTCCTCATCCCGCTAAATTGATAGTGGTTACAATCACTTACATGCTGCTCCATAATTGCACATATTCAAATCCATAAAGAATAGCTAATCTTATCACCAATTAGAAAGAAAAGGAAGGAGAATCCATAAACACTTTCCTGATTGTAATTCAACCAACAAGCTCGGACTCAATCTACCCAAAAACACCCACATGATGAAGTTACAGAGTAAATCTATTACATCATTGTCTTTCATAGATATTAACAATAGGTAATCACACCAATAACATTTTATGGAAAAAAAAATTATCAGCTACCAAAAACATTGATTAAGAGGTATCAATTACTGTGTGTGGAAAACCAATTAGGTTTTATAAGAATGAACATAATTCAGAATTATAAAACCAAATATTCTTTATATAGAAGGTAGTACACCCAATCAAGTTTGACTGGCGAACGACTTCAATCAAACTTTCATTGAGGCTCATAGTTGAAAAGGGGCAAAACATCCATAAAGCTCTAATGCAAACAACAACATTATAAACTTAATGTTTCAGAGAAAAATGTAAGATTCATCTATCCAGAACAATAGTCATTCTAAGAGTGGTGTTAAACAAAATTCACACTCATGAAAAGAAAATATAAGCTACATAATGAACCATTTGGTTGGACAAAAAAAAAAAAAAAAAATTTCCCCAGATAATGTTGTGTTGAAAACACCTTATTTCTTGTCAGCAAACGTAAACCCCCCCTTGGGCAAAAAAAAAACACCTAGCTACAGATTTTACAGAAAATGTCTTTCCTTACAAAGTAACAAAATCAAAATCACACAAAATGATATTAAAGCTTTCAATTTGCCACACAAAATGAATTAGGTACTTTCATACACTAAAGATGTTTTCAAACACTAAAATCAAAATCAATATCTACAAAAGAATTAAAAAAAAAAATGATTTTTGGTGCCCTTTTTCTTATGATGGATGTCATAAAAAAAGGCTTTAATAACATCATCTCATTTTCCTAAAAACACATTTTTCATCCTTTTATACTTGTTTCATTATTCATTGCAACAACAAAGGCAGGTTCAAATTGGAACTTCTTTTCTGTTTTTAGATTTATTTTTCCTTTTCCACTTTTCTATTTCTATAGTATTCTAGAAAACTTATTCATTTGTTTCCATTAGAAAAATAAATATTTTCACAAGTCCACGCTTTTAATTGTCATTATGAATCAATCATTTGACAAATGATAAGAATTGTTAACCAGACCATTTTACTTGAAGCGAGACTTAAAATTGTTTGTTAAAACTTGTTTGATCTCAATTCAATATGTTTAGCATACTCAATGAAGCCTATATTTATGAGCTGGTTTAGGGGAGAGGAAAATTTTAAACATTGCAGAACCTTGTATATTATTTATCATAAACTAACTACTCGAACTCAATCTATAACAACTTGGTTAGAATGTTAAGCACAATTCTTTCGAGAGTGACTCATTAACTTAACAAATTGAGCTCAAACCTAATTCTAATATTTACCAAGTCAACAAGATGAGTCTAAACAAAAAATTATCAAATTCATTTATAGCCTCACTTGTGATTGTAAATTGTCAGTACGACTGCATATCATTGGTTGACACATTCATTATGCGGATCCTGTATTTATAACAATGTAATTTGTTTAATTTTGTCATTAAATTAAAAATGCAAATATGATAACTTTTTGAAGTTCCAAAATATAAGATGGTAGCTTAATGTTGATAAGAGAAACATATTATTTGCTCTTCATCCAACAGAAATAACCATATTCCCTATTAAGTAAAAACTTAAATAAAATTATTAGGTAATTCCTATGGAAAAACATTCAAGAATACAATGAAATTGTTTATTTTATTAAGTTAAAATTTCATTATTTTGATATAAATATTATCTTAAACTTTGCATATATTTAGCTTATAAAGCAATATCCCCACCATAGTGACAGATTCATGTATAATCTTGATTTAGACAAACTTAAAAATCACTTCTTTATGGATAGTAAAAATTTCTGAAAATCATTTTTTATGTTATTTTAATTTTTGAAAATCCTTATAAAAGTTGGAAAGCACAAACTTGAATAGGCTTTTTCGATTTTCCGTTTGCCGAAAAAGTTTCCAGAAAATAGGCTCAATTTTCAACAATTAAACAGGCCCTAAGTTTCTCCTACATACTTACATTTTATAGTAACAAAAATTATTTTTGCAGTATTACAACAAAAGGTTGCCCTAATAGAAACATCAAATACAATGATAATAGAATCAACATTTGGTTACAAAAACCTTTTTCATCGAAACAAATAGTGCTTCAAATAAAATTAGCATTGGTTGTCTTCGAGAATGGGTTTGGTTAATAGTCACACATATCTAGTGAATTTTCTAAGCCAGAAATCAGTGGGTTAAGTTGGATCTTGGAGGTAAGAGAAAGCTAATGGGTTTTTTGTTGTTTCTTATTTTAACTATAACAGAAAACAAATTGAGGGAGATTTGTTCAGATCGAAGTTTTCTAATTAACACCATAGCTAATGATAGAGAAGAAATAGGAAACAAGGATTTGATTTCATCCAATACTTTGTTGCTAAATGATTTGGGAGATTTATATGGGAAGAAACTTTGCAGAGATGTAATCATGAAATGGAGAGTGTTTTAATTGAAACATATCCGAAGGATGGGACCAGGCTGATCCAGCTTCTCCCGGTTTGGCTTCTTCACTCACTCACCAAGAGGGGAGGACAGGGGAAACAGGAAGTCACTTTTTTAAAAATATATATATACATAGGATAGAATCTTCTTGAATCTCTTATTCTTGGCTTGGTGCAGCTTGCTAACACAGATGCCTTATTTGTCAATTTTGAGGTAGTTTGAATAAGTTTGACGAAATCACATCTTTGTGATGGCGGAATGTGATGGAAGGATACTGTTTATTACTAGTGTGAAGAGGGGAGATTCCCACTCAGATCTGCTTGTAACAGAAGAGACTGCTCGTAAAAGAAGAGCCTACAAGGACAACCATAATTTGAGTTATTGCGTTGCTTTCCCCCTTCTAGCAGGGGGATAATGTATGAAGTATTCTCCTTTGGAAAAAGAACTCTTCAGAATCTCAACATATCTGAAATGTTCAAAGGATCAATTGCAACAAGCAATCAGTTTTTTTTTTTTTTTCCAGTGGGAGAAGGGAGGAAGATGGAGAGAATTTAGCGCAACAGATGGGTGTCAGAGTCCAATAATCCAATTGGGTGGCATTTTTATGCAGGAATACCAGATGGGGCAGAATTCTAAAATCCGGTCTTGTAAAAAGGGGTCCTTACTGGTAATCAATGTTTCTTCGCAAAAATAGGCCAAGACACTTCACCATCTAATCCTGCACAATAACAAAGTTTGACAGGTCTATCTGGTAATTCACCAAATATTCAATTACAAATGGAGGCCTGGGAATGGCTTATCATAATAAAAAATAAGTGATAAAGTTCCTCATGCAATAATCCAGCCCATTTTGAAAAAGCGGAACGGGGTAGCCTCTAAATGTTGGGACTTCATTTATGACCTTCTAAATAGATGGATCAAACTGTTGTGTTCGTGAGGGAAAGATGAAATGCCTCACTGGCATTGTCCTTCTCAAATTTTGTGCAGAATGAGCTTGGCTGCAATTAAACAGTTCAGTTTCATGTTTATTTCATTTTACAAATATTTCTTTCCCTTTTTGTACATATATTGGTACACACAGAAACAGGATTCTCCAACAGGCATCCCACGAAGAATCTTCTTTTTTTCATTTGGTATACTTTGAAATACTTCATTGCTTCTACTAAATGTTAAAAGAACAGGCACAGATAAAGATAGCAACTTAAAGTAAAAAAGCAGCAATTATCATTTATGGAGGCGCAAAGCAGAAACTCCACCTTTTTTCTATACTCCCTCTTGAGTAAGGAAACATCTACATGTTCGTATCTGGGCAAACCCAATGCTGAATAATGATCAGTACAGTTTAATAACCTCACAACTTCACCTTCAGATGTAATCTCTGAATCAGTTCTGCTGGTTGAAGCAAAACCACCACGATCTGCTGATTGGCCTGAACCAATTTCAGAGTATGAATGATGTGACTCATTGTTAAAGAACTGCTGTTCACCTTGCATCCCAGCTGTTTGCTCAGACGATGTACTTCTGTTCTTATCCATTCTACTTTTTAGGAAGTACAGCAGTGCATCACTGGATATAAACGATAAATTTAAACCCAAGAGTATGCCAAGCCACCCAACATGTATCCAGGCACAATATATTGAGTACATTGTGGTGATCAACAATGCAAGGTGCTCATGCCTCAAGGCAAACGCCAATCCTGCATTTTTCATAACCACCAAAGAGTAACAAGATTTGAAATCGTTCATACAGATGAGTAAGCAAATCTTCTTATCAACACCATGGGAAAGGTCAAAATTATCACCTCCAAGGACAATCACAATAGATGTCGTCCAAAAGCTCCCATACATCCACAAAATAACAGCTCCAGATACCACAATAACAGTCAGTGTGGCAATGAAACCCAAAAAAATTGCAATCAGAGCAGCAATGGCCTGGTTATCAATATAAACATGAAAGCATTACAAATTAACTAACAAGCTTGATAATTAATAAAACGACGCCTTGGATGACAAACTGATCTTACAAAACTTCAAGGAGATTTTGGGGGCCATTGCAGTTGTTCAAAATTATTTTAATCATGTGACGGAACGGATTTTTTTTTTTTTTTTTATTCCATCATCTATAACACAATTGGAAACCCAACTAAACCAATTGGGTACAACACAGGATCACAGATGCCATCTAGGACCCATATACTTTTAACCATAATAAGTATAGCGGAAGTTATTCTAACACTTGCGGAAGCATTCATATTCATTCCAAGATATTTATTTCCGAGTACATAGCCAAAAATGTTTAACCATAGAAGTCTATCAAGTCATTACAATAATATTTCTCCAAAATAAGCTTCCGAAATCTTTAATAATCCTTTAGACAAGCTCTAATCACTCCAACTTGTCAGACACAAGCTCTAAAACTTCATCTGTAGAGGGAAAATATAAAACAGTGAGCCGAGGCCCAACAAGGTACATGCATATGAACTGTAAAACGGTTATACCAAAACGATCATATAACCATGCAGAATTAGAATGTTTAATCAAAACATCATCTGGAAAAACAGTAAAGACATACTATAACGATATTAAATCTCATGCTTTATAAATCATTACACTATAGACTGTAAAACAATATCTATAAACTTTACTGATGCATGGTAAAACTGAAAACAATACTCTATACTGTTTACTATCATCTTTTCACTGTATATGATTCATTATCATCTTTTCACTGTATACGATTCATTATTATCATTTTACTGTGATATAACATATCGGTAAAACGGTAAACGGTACTTCATATTATTTTCCTCCTTGTGCAAGCCCCGAGGAATGCTATCATTCCCTCCTTGTACCAAACCCCGAGGACGGCTATCATCCCCTCCTTGTACCAAGCCCCGAGGACGGCTATCATCCCCTCCTTGTACCAAGCCCTGAGGACGGCTATCACTCCCTCCTTGTACCAAGCCCCGAGGACGGCTATCACTCCCTACTTGTACCAAGCCCCGAGGACGGCTATCACTCCCTCCTTGTACCAAGCCCCGAGGACGGCTATCATCCCCTCCTTGTACCAAGTCCCGAGGACGGCTATCATCCCCTCCTTGTACCAAGCCCCGAGGACGGCTATCATTCATTTTTAACAGCAAGTTGGCCATCTATCATAGTTCAAAAGTCGGAAGTCATAGAGTTCCACTTGCTGTCCCTTTTACATGCATTTTTCCTTATTCTTATAGCCTTTGTTTTTAACTTCAAACAATTGAAGTCCGTATAGCCATATTCCAATAACATCTTAAAACCGGAGTTCTTTTCCTTCTTAAAAACCAGAGTGCATTTCCTTCTTAAAATCGGAGTGCATTTCCTTCTTAAAACCGGGTGACATTCCTTTAAAACCGGAGTTCGTTTTCCTCTTAAAGTCGGAGTTCTTTCTTTCATAAAGGCCAAAGTGCATAAACTCAAAAGCCGGAGTGCTTTTTCTCAAAAAGCAGGATTGCTAAAAAAGAAGCCGGAGTTCAAAAAAAGCCGAAGTTCTTTTTCTTCAAAATGCCGGACTTCAGAAAGCTTGGACGGAGTACTTTTAAAAAGGACAGAGCTATTTTTGGACGGAGTACTTTCAAAAGGACGGAGCTCTTTTTGGATGGACTTCTTTTTGGACGGAGTGCTTTTCACTAACGGGACAGAGTGCTTTTCACTCAAAGGGATGGAGTGCTTTTTACTCAAAGGACGGAGTGCATTTTCACTAACAGGACGGAGTGCTTTTCACTAACAGGACGGAGTGCTTTTCACTTTCAGAACGGAGTTCATTAAAAGCCAGAGTTCATTTCTCTTTAAGGCCTGAGTTCATTTAAGGCCGGAGCTCATCTTCTTATACAAAGCCGGAGCTCATTTTCATATTAAGGCCGGAATTCTTTTTCCAACAAAAAGGACGGAGTGCTAGAGGACGGAGCTTATTTTCTTCAAAGGCCGGAGCTCATTTTATCGAAAGCCGGAGTTCATTTCACGTTAAGGCCTGAGTTCATTTAAGGCCGGAGCTCATCTTCTTATACAAAGCCGGAGGTCATTTTCATATTAAGGGCTGGAGTTCATTTTATATGTTGGAAACCGAGTTCATTTTACATATATAGGAATCCGAGTTCAATTTTCATGTAGCCAAGTTCATTTTACAATGCAGAAGGTCGATATCCAATGCAGAAAGCAGGAACATTAAAACAGAGTACACATGCAGTAATGCATGAACTTCAAAACAGAGTACACTTGCAATATTCTTAAAATATGAACTTAAAAACGGCGTCCGAGGTACACTTGCCTGACGGGCTGACTCAAAATTCTTCCCTCCTTGCCTGACAGTCGGTTTTTACCGTCTTGGAGCTCTCTCCTTCACTCCCTTCTTTCGGCTTGTATTTTGCCCCCGCTTCAACACTCGTTGCCAGTATTTATAGAGGAGGGGTTAGGTGGAGTAAGTGGGACAGGTAACTTATTTCCGTACTTCTCTTCAGAGGTTAGGTGGAGTAACTAGATTAGTTTGCCCACTCCATTCGGTCGCCGCCTAGTTGAATTCTAACTAAGTCTCAATTTATTCCGGCCAACTGCTCCTTATTTATTGCCAATGCTGCCAGTTGACTCTTCCACTCCGGTCAATGTCTTTGAATCCGATCAACTTTCCTACTTAAAACCGGTCAACGTAATACCCTCAAATCCAGCCAACTCCTTCGAACCTGGTCAACATCCCAATTCCGGTCAACTTCTTCTTATTATTTACTCCGTCCATCACCTTTTCATCAACTTTGGATTTTATTTTCCTTGCACCCATAATTCTACTCCAGCTTTACACCAGGCCGGACTTGATTTCAGCTTAAGTGAAAGGCCGGACTGCTTTTACACTAAGGGAGGACACTTCTTTTACGCTAAGAGAAGACAGACTTCTTTTTCCTCCTCACACAAAGGCCACTCCGGTCGTCAGGCCACTCCGGTCGTCAGGCTACTTCGACCTCACTTCACACAATGTACTCCGGCCTTAATGCTCTAAGGCCGATTTGGAACTTCTTATTACATTTTCCGGTCAACGCAGTTGATCGGATAACCTTTAGTTTTTCCTCGATCCTTTGATTATTTTGACTCGATGACTGGGACTTTCTATGCTTCAGAAGCTAGGTCGTTACAGATCAAATATCTTCAAAAAGATAAAAGAAGGCCGGCTAAACTAATATCAATTAGGATAAGGAAGATTAAACCAACACAATAAGCATTACTAGTATATGTCTCCATATGGTGAAATACATAGGATCCACTTCATGCGCCCACAAATGAAGCACATTTACAAGTTATTACTTCCAATTAGTCAGAGATTCTGCTTAGATATAATGGCTACCCCTTTTCAAGAACTTGATGCTATAGTTGATTCTACTAATTTCATACAACAAAACCAACAATATGCATTTTTGTAAGAACATATAGTAAATTGTGGAAACAAAAAACTCACTGCAACCTTTGGAACTAGAAATCTAGAAGCAAGACTAAGCCATATTCTTATGTTGATTTGTAGGACACATTCCAACAACCCTCCATGTTGACAACAAACCAAGCTAGTCACTGCATAAACCACCACCACCACCAACTACGGAGAGGCCCCAATCAACCACTGTGGCACCAGCAACAACTATAAATGAACCGCAACAATTACAGTGATTGAAAGGATAATTACATTTGACAATTCATTTTTCAAATTTATGTGCAACATCTATAGGTTTTTCTCTTCTATGGCCATTTGTGTATTTGAGCAAATGTTTCTCTATCACCTACCAGTTTCAACAGGGATTTTAAATCTTTTGGCAACACAACTACATTTAAGTATCATTTGTAAATTTATCAGTAATCAATGATGGTGACTCAGTTTTTAGAAATTTCTTCATTTTTCAGTAAGTCTTTGCAATTTGGGTAAACTACCAGTTAATTACAGAGCTTTCAGCTTCATTCTTGTCGCAACTTGGTGATGTCATGGAAGACATCACTGACAGAGGAAACAAAGATGGTCAATGCACTGAATGGTTTACCCAATCTTAATGACTTATGATTAACACTATCTTGTAGTTCAAGGGCGGCTGGAATATGTGCCAAGGTGGTGGATAGGTGGGTTTGCAAATGGAAGAGACTTCTTGTCACTTTAATTAGAGCAACGGGATATTTCTTATTGGAATTGAAAATGTAGCTTGTATCATAACTCATGTCAGTATCTTTTGGTTTTCTTCGATGCTAAATGTCAGCGACACATTCCAATGGTCTCCAACAATTAGGGAAGAACTATAACAAAATCAAATGCCACAAGTACCAAGGATTTGTTGACAAAAAAGAATTACATTCAAATATAGAATACCTATCTAAAAGTTTTCACAACTCAATCATCTATTTGGAAATAAAAAGGATGTGTCTGAACAAAATATCCAATAAGTAGATGATAAGCCTTGGGAGTTGGGACAATTATAAAGTTACATCATTGTGACTTAAAGGCTATAGGTTCAAACCACATGAACAGCAATCTTTGTAATGAAAAGTTAAGATTGTGTAAATTTCACCCTTCCCAGAGCACACATGCGGGAAACCTCATTCACTAGGCTACCCTTTTTTCATAAGAACCAAGGTTGATAGTCATTTTAATATAGGATCACCTGCAAACACATGACCAATCAAGGAACATTGCAAAAAAAAAAACCCTAATATGAACCTGGTTTGGTCTGGCTGAGAAACTGAATTTGGGGTGAACAATTAGTCATAAACACCTTTTGACATCCCAAGAAGTCAAAATGAGCTTTAATTTCGTCTGCAGCTTGTTCAAAAAGCAGGTCATGAAAATTGATTACATTTTCTTCTACCAAGTACCCTTTTAAATTAGTATTCTACAGCACTTTCCTAGAAACACTTTACTCAAACAACATAATTTCAAGGTCAGGTGGATGAACGTCTACTTTTTGCTATCCCCAAAATACATAATTTTGTCAAAAAAACTAATGAGACCAGGAATATCAACAACATGATATATTACAAAATTGTTACCCTAGAGGTGCAAGATGAGTTCAGGCACTAACAAATAAACGGTTATCAAGCAATGATCTGATCCTAGGATTTTGTTTCCCCGAAGGTTTAACATATAATGATATATAATTAGACAGACAAACCCGACCAAAAGGCAACTATATCGGTGTTGTATGGATAATTTATATAATCAGAAAGACACAACTGAAGGGCAACTGGATCGGCATGGTACAGAAATAACTTCAATAAAAAAGGTTATCAAGCAAGATGAGTTCAAGCACTGACAAATAAGTGGTTTTGTCAAATAGATTATCAAGCAATAATCTAATCCTAGGATTTTGTCCCCATGAAGGTTTAACATGTAATGATACATAATTAAACAGGCACACCAACCAAAAGGCAACTAAATCCATGCATGAGAATAATTTATATAATCAGAAAGACACAACTGAAGGGCAACTGGATCAGCATTGTAAAAAAATAACTTCAATAAAAAAGGTGAATAAAGAAGCAGTTAAGAAAAAAAAACTTTGTCCATCGGAAGGAATATAATTAAAAAATTTGTTATGCTGCATGAAAGATAACATGAAATGTAAAAGGGGTGTAAGCAAAGCTCACCAACACCAGCAGGAAATTGAAGATCCCAATCATTGCTACCATGGAAAGAATGCAACACCATATCGCTGAGAAGAAAGATGTTGTCCCCATACGCAAAAACGAATACATGCCCCTAAAGGCACAATCTAGCCAAGCCATTGATACGAGCAGCAGGACATTTCCAACATGCACAAACCATCTAAAGACGATTGGATATGTCTGCAAGAATTTCACATGGATGTAATCATGAGCACATTTTATATTGTTTGCTACCCGGACAAAAAATGGTCCTTGTCTTTCCACCCAATCAGATGATGACTGTAGAATGGACAATGCAAAGGCCCTGAAGCTTTCTAGGATCATAACATAAGAAAACTGAACATTTTTAATCACGTCTTCTGTATGTGATACATTTGATTCACTTCTTGAAATATGATTCAGACATTTTGAGTTATGTGAACTGCCATATGACATCTCTTTTTCCCTTAAGCTGAAATCTTCCACATCCTCAGTTGAGTTGTTTTCTATGTGCACCAAGTGTCGAAGACCTTGCGTTGCATCCATCCCTTGATCAACTCTTTTTTGAAACTTCACAGATTTTTTTGTCTTTTTTCTCCCATCATCCGGAGAGATCGTTCTTTTTACACCATCCATCAAGGGACTATTCTCCTGGACAAAAGATGGCAATTCATCAACAGAAACCTTCACTTCAATAGTTCTTTCCCTTCCCTTTGCATCAGGCAGACCCCGTACTGAATCTGGATCACCTTTTCTGTTCTTCGATGAAATTTGATCCCAGCCACTCTTTTGTTGATTTCTTTTATGAGCCATGAATTAAACTTAGCAGGGTCTCTGATGAACTGTAAAACCAACTTAGGACATTATTTCAATCATCACATAATTACCTTTGTAAGTTTACCATGTATATACCCAACCTGTCACAAACAAATCAGGGAAATTTTAGTCCACATTTTCTGCAATTAAAACAGAAAAGCAGCAACACACTAAACTATTTCCAGACTAGGTAAAAATAAAAGTCTTTGCAATGGGTTGTTTGCCTTCTGGATGGACAGGCAAGAAGGGAAGGAGAGTTGGTGGCAATTGAACCACACTCATTGGCTAGGACAAGTGGGTTGCCAACCACTAGGCGACCCTTGATTTCCCATCTATCACACAAAGGGTTCAGGACTTCACTTTAAATCATAAAAGTATTACTCTTTTCTTAAACTTCTAGATTGATCTGTTTATGCTACAAGGATTTTTTTCTATTTGTAGGTTAATATCTGCCCATGAATGCCCATCCCCATTGAACACTTTTTATAAGGTTCTACAACACTTTTTAACTGCCTACGGCAAACCCATCATTGAACTCAGTTCCACATCTGTCTTTTCTATTACCGAAGAAAATCAAGGAGATGCACTATTCATAAGCCCTACTGAACACATCTCTGAGAATTGCCAAGGAGCGGAAACTCTACCTAGATGTAAACAAGAGGATGTAAAGACTACTATAGATTGCCCAGCAAGAGGCTACAGTGGAGAAAGACCATCAATGACTTCATGTAGGAGACATTCAAAAAATGCATCATAAACAAAAGGCTATGTTGAACATAGGTATCCTGAAGTATCACGAAAATAAAGACAGATATGATCTGTTTTCCAAACTATCAAAATCAGACTATCAAACCTCATATTTGAAAAATAATAATAATCCGCGTGTTAATAACCGCTGATGCATGCTCATCAATGGTGGTGTGACCTCCTTTTACCTAGTTGTCTGTTACCATTCTGCCACCACCATCACCTATTGCCTTCACTAGTGCACCATTGCCTACCAAGCACCTACATTACTTCCCCTACCATCCCCACTTCAAAGATCCACCACCGCTGCTGCCTCATACTCCATTACCACATGAGCCCACAATGTCAACTCTCCATCCTCCTCTATCTGCCAACCAATAGAAAAGAGAATGAGAGAACCATTGGACATTTACAGTCCACTATACACCATCATCATAACTGTCAGGACTGTAGTAACCACCACTCCCTTCTCTTTTTCATTTCCCCTCCCCTTTCAACTAAAGGGCAAATAAAAAAAGACAATACAGCATCACCACATAACAACGGTTAGCATCATAAACCACCCACCACTACCACTCCCACTCCCTCCTTAATAGAAAATAGAAGAAAATAAATAGAATCCACAAACTCTAGAGATAGGGCTCACACCATTTAACCATTTCAATTCTACCTCCACCAATCATACAATTCACAAATTTGAAGGAAGAAGGGAAATGGGCTATGAACCAAAAATTGAAAAATAGCAAAAAATAAATAAATTTGGCAATCATACATATGTATACAACACACAAATGCCAACACCAATCAAACCTTTAATATCCCCAAGAAACCTTATTTTCATTCTAACTAAATCTAAATCAGTAAACTATCTTCCAACAATTTGAAAAAACAATTCATAATCTCAGGCATTATGGCGGAGAGAGAAAAAGTAAATAGAACAAAATAAAAAACTGAGAATGAAATAACCTGAAAATTTTGTGGGAGGGAGAGAGAGAGAGAGAGCGAAATGAGGTAGCTTGAAAAAGGGCACAGAGAACCGTGAATCAGTAGTTCTTGAACAAGCATACTGAAAAGAGGCACAATCACCCTTGTGATCATTTTCACTCAAGATGATAAATTGAGCACCCCCCGTGGATGACAATGTGGGTATCGTTTGCAGCCATATCAGTATCGACATATTTAACAATAAGTATCAATATAAAATATATTGAAAGAAAAAATTTTCTAAAAATTATAAGTTGAAAGGAAAATATTAGCTAATATATTACAATAAATCACAAATACGAAAATATATCGTGATATTGTCGAGTATTGGTGAATATTGGTATCGAGGAACAATGTCAATACATATTGGCTAATATTTTCATCTATGGTACCCCCATAACAATGCCTTGGGATATCATCCATAGTAAATGGCATGTTCTTCCAAAAGATACTTACTCATGATGGTAGACCTGTTAACATCTTTTACCAAGAATGTCCTTCACACAATGGTCAGATATTGCAAAACTAATGCCAAAAGCTCTTCATAAAAACAGACTTGATCCTAATACCCTTTGTAGCTGCACATGGCCAGAGGGAATGGCTCACCTCCCTGTGACCACTAGGATGGCCATGTTAGAGAGACACCCCAAGCTGATTTCACTATAGTCAGCACCTCCTCGGCTTATAGCACAATCTCAAGACTGCCTTCTCTGACAGCATTGAGGGCCACGATCTCCCTCTTACCAGATGATGAAGTTCTCAATTGGCGACAAGTTTGGAAATCATACAGAGACCAAAATATAGTCAAGGACTACTATGCAATCATGCTTTAACCAAACGCAACCTGAATAGTTAAGACAGCACCCTGCAAAAGCAAAAGGCTGTATCCAACCTGAAGATAGTAGATGTGAATGGAAAATGGGACAGCTAAACAAGTGGAAAAGTTAGATAAATATCACCAAGCAATGTAGATCCAAGCAAGAGCATCTAGATTGGTTGCCCTCAAGGGACAAGTCAGAGCACTGCTCACCACCCTTTAACACATCAATGTGAATGAGTTTGCAGGGAGCACAAATGACATGACGTAGTCATAAAGGAGGTCACTGAACATGCACTAAATGCAGATTGAAATTTTAAACTGATCAAACCAGAAGAAACACTCTGTTGCCCATATCTACAAGGCCATACAAGTTAGAAAAATTTCTGGAAAAGGGCTTCAAGAAAGTACACTATGAGGAATGGCCACTAATGTTGTCATGGTAAAATGGTGGAGGACAAATGTACTTGGATTTCACCAACTTTACCAAGGCCTGCCCAAACGACATCTTCCCCTTACCAGGCATCAACTCCTAGTTGACACTCCACAAATGAAATGCTCATCTTAACGGATGCCTTCTCCAAATACCACTAGATCCAATTGAGTCAACGTGACAAAGAGAAACCTCCCTTATCACTAACAAATATGCAAGTAGAAAAGCATTGCTGCAACCAGCCACATTTGCAGCATTGAGAAAACCTTTCGAATGCTCTATAAATTCAATGTTA
Source organism: Nepenthes mirabilis (assembly GCA_025585075.1). Taxonomy (NCBI): domain Eukaryota; kingdom Viridiplantae; phylum Streptophyta; class Magnoliopsida; order Caryophyllales; family Nepenthaceae; genus Nepenthes; species Nepenthes mirabilis. Next base: position 47,345 of record JAODPA010025516.1, read on the forward strand.
AACTGAACCCTAAAGATGCATCTTGGGAATGAGCTCATGAAAATCCCTTGGAACTATATTAACCATGGATGAAAAATATCATCCAATATCTGATATATCAACCAATAAACATTGATATCGGGCTCCCCTACTACTGATATTTCCCGATTTGCAATAACAATTATAATATGTTACTATATCGGTAATATCAACTGATATGTTCTTGCCAAATTAGTTTTTTTTAGAAATTTTTGTCTAATATATTCAATATGTATCATCTAATATATTTGATACCAATAGTGTTGTTAAAGGCGCACCTCAAGTGCACCTAGGCACACCTAGGCTCGAGGCTCGAAACCTAGCATATCAGCATATCTAGGCTAGAGAGACACATGCCTAAGTTCTAAGGCGTGCGCCTTTTATCGATACTTAAAGGTGCACACCCAGAATGCCTCACATTTTTCCTCAAAAAATAAAACTAATTTTTCATTTTAAATTAGTTGTTACATTTGATTTCTACTTTAAATACGAATTTGGTACTTAGTGAAATTGAGATTGATGAAAATAATGAGTTACTCATTAGAAAAATAAATAGAGACTGTAATGATGATAATGAGTTTGCATTTAAGGATGATTATTTAATAGAAGGTTTTATAGTTCAAATTGTTTGAGTAAGGAGACTATACATATACTAAGTTAGCATATAGCGTGAACCTTAAATGATAAGTGCCTCTAAAACTAATCTGTTGGAGCATATAAATGATGAATATTCTAATTTAAAGAGACATATAAAAATAAAAATGTTATTCCAATAGATAAGCTACAGAAGGGGAAGATGTACTTTTGCTTTTGATGATAGATTTTAGTCTTTGCTAAGAGTATATCGAGGATGGTGTTTTAGATAAATTGATAAATTTTATTATTCTTGTATATTTGTCGAAAGCTATGCTATCAATTGTCACTGTTTTGTTATTAGTTGACTTGTGAGTATATTATTGTTTCCAAAAATTTTTTTTCGTTTTTCTAATTCTCTTATTAGCCTTAACAAATCAAAATCATTACAAAAACATCATGTTTACATAGTTTATAAATGAGCATCTAACTTCTATCAGGCCTACGCTTACACTTTGCGCCTTACACCTAGGCCTTAGGGACCCATTGAGCTTTGATAAGCCTTGCGCCTTTACCTACACTAGATTCCAATATGGCCGCAATAGATAATAATAGCAATAGGTATAGAAACAACCCTGAGAAAACTACGTAGCTTGGTCATGGAACCATTAAGTATTGTTGACGTCCAATAGCTCATTAAACTTATGGCAGGCCTCATATTCACTCCCTGATTAGCAGAGAAACAGCTCCTATTCTAAAAAAGCTTAAGGAGAATTAAGGATTTTCTCTGGACAAAGGAATGCCCATTGGCATTGGAAGAAATCAAAGCATATCACAACTCTCATCTACTCATGAAACTACTATTAGGGGACTCTTCTCCCTATGCCTACCCTTCTCTATTAATCAAGCGATCAGTTCAATGCTGTCGAGAGAGCAGCAAATCAAAAGCCCATCCACTTTAGCAAGGTCTACCATCATGCAGATAAGAAATACCCAAAGTAGAAAACATGGTTTTTGCTGTTTATCTCCTCAAGAAGGTTCAAGTTTTATTCCATCGCCCAAACGATCATAGGCCTCACCAACCAACTCCAGCACCAAGTATGCATATTCTCAAGACATATAGCTATGCAAATTTAACATTCAGTACAAACCCAGCCCAGCAACAAAAGCTCAAGTCTTAGCAGACCTCATCACTGTGCACATAATTCTCCAAAGCAAACAAGTCTTTCTTCACAATGGATGCTCTACCACTGTGTTTTGTTTCCCCATTGATCTGTTCAATTGTATTAAGTGTGAAAAACTAAGTATTCTAAAAGTACATCATCTTTGGTTAGCATAGAGAACTACAGAAATCAAAACTATGTAAAACTATTGAAACCTTTAGTTACATTGTCGAAATAGGATTCCACATTTACCTCTTAAAATCAATGGTATGAAAACCTCCACCAAACCTTGTGGGAAGGATTGATAAAATTTCAGATTTTCACAGCTTCACATTAAGCAAACCAAACAAAATACATTTTATATTTCCATAGCTTTACTCCAGTCAGTTTTACACGGCTTTACTTCGACAAAAAATTCTTCATAAATCCCATCACTAGAACTTATAGAAAACATAGCATAAATAGAAGGATCGTCCAACAGAAAGGGAGTGGCACTAGGCTGATACTCGCCAGTCCAAGAGCACAGTCTAGCAGGCTATTCATTTTGACTTTAGGGCCTATGAAGCTTGTATCCAGGACTAAAAATGGCCAAAGAGATGGGGGCCATGAACTTGTGCCAGCAAGTCCCAACAGATTGTTCACCAAGTAAAGGGAGTACATAAAGCAAAGAAAAACTAGCATTATATGACAGCTAATCTAAAGAAGACAAGAGAACTTGAGTCTGAATACACAGTTAACCTACAGCACATACTCAAGTCTCAGATTTCTAAAGCAGGCGCACTATCTAAGCATGCTGCACCCTTTGTTCTGACTTTGCAAGATCAATTTCCATTGGGAGATTCTCAGGCCTACTATTGAGACAGTTGGGAAATCCACATGGCCACTGTAGGTGCTTGTGAGGCTTTTAATAGGCAGTTGGGAAATCCACATGGCCACTACAGGTGCTTGTAAACTTTAAGGTGGGTTTGATCCTGCAATATCTGGAGACTCAAAGATAAGAATGATGTTCATTAGCCAAGAAAGACAGCAATGTGATGTCTTCTACAACAGTCATCTTTCCAGCCCTATCTAAGGTGCTTGAATCCTCAGGAGCTGTTATGCCCTCGTGGCAGTCCATTAGGGTCCCATGGAAAACACAAAGGATAGCTCAAGCACACAAAATAATATGACAAAAGTACAACTACTATTGGTCTTTGATTAAATAAAAAAAAGGAATGAAATACAGTATGTGAAGAAGTGTGATGAGTGCCAAAAGCATGGACATAGGAACTTTTCCCACTAACTAGTTACCGGCCACAATATAGACTAAAATACCGGAATCGCTAATTGTAGTGGCACCTGCCTCAGCGATATTAAAATCAGCTGTATTGGGGACACTAACACATCAACTTCAAACGTCCCGAACAGAACAAAATTGTCTTCTCATATCCCTATCATAACTCAATTATTCAAGGTGTTAAATGGGCCGAGCCGCCCATGGCATGGCACAACCCAACCCATGGTGAACAGTTTTAGGCCATGTATACCACAGCCAAAAATTTTAGATCCCCGGACTGCACAATAGATGGCTTGCAGGCTGTGTCGGCCCATGGCACGAACGGATTGTGCCAGGCATGACCTATTTAGGTTAGGAAGGGCAAGAGTGAGAGAGGGATGGGACCAAAAAGTTTTAGTTTTTAATATATATATTTATTTATTTTTATTTTTTTAATATATGGGGCACGGCACAACACGACCCATAGAAGTGTCCATCTTAGCACATTGCGGACCACATGCCGTGTTAGGCCAGGACTTTAAAGTCACAGGCCGTGCCTGGCACAGCCTATTTAACACCTATATCCGTTCTGTTATATACTAAAATTTGACTTTCTTTACCATATATTGACATTATTTATGAGTTTTAATCATTTTATCAAAATTGAGACTAACATCCTTCAATGTCACTAAAAAACATCCAAAATTTTTGTCTATACAAGTTTTATACCTTTACAAAGCATGTGAACTTCAGATTCTTAAAAGAGTCATGTATATTTAATATGTGGATTTAGGCATCTAAACAGCAAAGTAAAGCAAATCAAAATATTAATAATTAATTATTTGGTTGATATATGGATACCAGCCCTCCACATGAGAAGGCTATGAAATATTAAGCAGCATTGCCATATTTCAATAAATGCATACAGGCCGAGGCCATACCTGGGGCAAGTAGAGATGTTGAAGAATTACTTCGCAGAAATATAATATGCAAGTTCCAGGTGCACAAAGTACTTACAGCTAACAACGCAACCAAGATCAAAGATAAACAGTTCAAAAAACTAATCAGAGAACACATCACCAAGCACCGCTATTCTGATGACCCAAGCTCTACATTGTCCCAAGAATGCCATTTTCATTTGGAGATTCTTTGTCTTGATTTAGCGTAATATCCATAGTGAAAGAAATATGCAGAGGCCCCTAATGGACACATCTTCAAAGGGCTGAACGTGCGCATAGAAAGAAAAGAAGCCTTGGCAAATGAACTCTCATTTACTACTATGAGCTTACAGAATGACCTGAACACTAGCAAGTGAAACACCATTACATCTATGGGACAGGTGCAGTTGCTATTAAGTGGCTTTTCTTTGGAGAAGAGAAATCTGTGACAATCAAATTTGGAGGGAGATAGACAAACCAGGTGACAAAGAATTAGAGAAAATCAGGTAGAGAAGGAGAAAGAAGGTATTAAACCAAAAGGGATAAGAGACAGAGGAGAATTCAGACTCGTTTCATTACTCAATATTCACATCTGTAACAGCACTCTGATTTTATACTACTTGGCTGCAAATTCCTTAGCCTCTAAGAGAATACAAATTAGTTACAATTCATTATAATTGACAGCTTATTTCCATCCAAAATACTTTTAAATCATTTGTGCATTTACTAACTGCACAGATTGAGGCTCACAATTGATCGGTGATAGAGATGAATAGCATTTGGCCTGCCAGCACAAACTGTGATGAATAGCATTGGGCTTACATAGTATGGCCCAACACCTCGGCCCATGCCAAACAGGGGGCTAGCCAGCTCGTGGCATGGATGGGGCCATGATAATCTTTTTATATATATATCAACAATCATGGACCATTGTGTTGGACACGAAGGGAAGGGGAAGCATAGGCACAGTGGGGGAACCATTGCCCCTATTTTTACAAAAAATAATTAAGTAAAAAAATTATAAATACCCCTTCCCCCCTCTTACCACACAACACATCTCTCTACTCTCACTACTCTCTAATCACTACTCTCTCATAATAATAACAAGTGATAGTATAATACTTACTGCTACATTTATATTATTTTTATTAATTTTTATCCATAATTTATATATTACTTTGGAATATTTAATAAGTTTCTATTATTTTTAACAATGCTTCAGATAATAATTTTGCTACTTCTTTATTTAAATCACAATTTTCTTTAATTTTGAATAGTGAATTATTTCATAAAATAAAAATATGTAAGCCATATTATTGGCATTTATGTCAAAGATGTTTACAATTTATTTCTCTTTATGTGGAGAAAATAAAAAATATTGTTCTATTTATTATAACATCTTCTTTTCGATAACAATTTAAGGCATTATCCCAATAGAACAAAGTGAGCTATAAGGAGACAAAGATCGACTACCCAACACAATGGAACTTAAAGTACCAAATGCTAGAGATCATGTATCTTTTCTATTCTGTTTTAACCGCCTTCTACAAAGAAAATATCCCCCAACAGCCAAGCAGATTATGGATACCAGTTGGAAGATGGTTGAAATGATTAAATATTTCTTATAAGCATTTTATTTTGCTACTAATGACCTTGCAGGTATCTATTACCACCAAAAATCTATTATTGAAACAATTATTGTCATTTACTAACAACTTTCCACGTTTTCGGGACGATTAAGATTTCTGCCATATAATACAGGTGAAGGAGGTAAATATAAATTTTTAATAAATAATTTTAAGTAAATATTAAGATTATTAAAAATAGCATATTCACTAATATTACATATAACTATATTTTTCAAGAAAAATTTTTTAAATATTAAATAACTCTTCAAATACTAGCCTATCTCACCACAATTATAGACACTTGCTTGAATTCATGTAGGATATATACCCGTCCTGAAGAATTCTACACCAACAGTAGGATGGTTGACAACACAAAAGAAATGAAGATCCCTATCTATCACAACCTACATATAATGTATGACTTGTATATACTATGGTCAACACCAAAACCGTCCACTCCAACAAAAGAAGTAAGCAACAATAGTAGCGGTAGCAGTAGAAGCAGCAGAGGTGGCCAACGAAATTTACTTTCTTTGGTAAAGGCTCGACATGGAACACAACTAGTTAATGAAAATACAATACCAATTAAATGTTTTCACTACTTACAGTCCGACCGCGTTTCCAACTTCATAAGTAGTAGATCAAAGTTCAAAATTTTAAATAGTGAAAGGCTAATAGGCATATATTTTTTGTGCTCACATCAATAGCATGAAACCTCTTAACTCTACTAGCAAATATAGTATCATTGGAGACGGCCTTCAACACCAAGAGTCAAGTAGTTGACAAAAAATGAAGCACTATGACACCAAAGGCTATAGAAATATGCAACCTTTTTAAGGATTGGCTAAATGCAAAAGATGGCGTCAGAAATCTAATAATTTTAAATTTTAATGAAGAGGATAACTCTAGAAGCGGCAGTAGTGAAAATACAAATGAAGCTTAAAAATAAATGAGTTATTATTAAATGCATATTTTTCGCTTTTATAAATTGTAATATTAAAAATATTAAACAAAATAAATAAAATGTTATGTATTTTTTCATAATATTTTGCATAATTTTATTTTTTTATACAATTTTATTTTTTAATATTAGAATTGTGCCTAACACAGCATGGCCCAGAGGCACGCTTGACCTAGCACAGGCCGGCCACATGCCGTGTTAGGCACGCCTGACCTGCTTGAATTCTAGATAGAATGCTCTCATGCATGGATCATGGGTTCATTAGGCGTAGATATTCTGAGTAGAATACACTCATATGTTGCTTACGCGTGCATCCTATGCAAGTCTTCATTGAATCTTTAGTGTCCTTCATACTATCTATTCTCCTAGTTACAAAATATAACAATACAAGATATTCCTAGCAATTACATTGGCAATAACCCATTTGTAGTTTGTGGCATATGTTAAGCTAAGGCCACTCCTGGCTAAGAACTTGCATTGCTTAATTCGCTAGGTTCCTGTAAGAACAGACTATTGAAGGGCATCTCATTAAGGGTTCCAATTTGCATCAATGAAATTCTAGAATTTTAGGCAGAATGCACAGCGTATTTGATCAAGGTGATTGGAGCAAAACAAAAAAGATTTTGAAGAGGTCAAAAAGAACCCCTACACATGGATATTTGAAAGGTAAGATTGGAATTTGATTCCTTTTTCTGTTCAATGGACCACATATAAGGGTTCAAGGCACAATACCGTTGGCTATCGACTTATCCTCCAAGAAAAAAGGTGCTGCTTCCAGATAGCACATTCTATGTCAGCCCTCTTGAAGAGGATTGTGAGTTTGGTGACTAACTTTCCAGGTAAATGGAATTTCTCCGAGGAGGATTGCTTGGGGGAATATACTTCACTTGGAACACTTGAGCTCATTTTGTTTCCTTCTCGTCAAGAATTATCCAAGCAAGATATTGTCTTCACATATCAAAGCAGTGAAAATTATAATCAATGCATTACTTCTGCAGCAGTAAAAGCAGCACCCCAACAATCCATGAATTTAATCATGATACGGACTTCAAATCGAAAATGAAATTTCGAAAGTAAACCGTCCCTCCACCTCCGATATATAGATGGATATATAGGTTGCACAATATTTTACGATTACCAATAGGAAGGAAAATTAACTTGCACCATAAATGAACAAAATTTTACTCACAAACCGAAGGAAAATGAGAATTGCTCGCTAGACGGCATTCTCAGATTACAATATAGAAATGGCACAAGGCGAGCTTATAATGTCTTCCCATAGAAATAGACGAACATATTTAATATTTCGTCGATTCATCCACAACAACGGAAAAAATTAGTTTGACTCATTGGAGGGCATTTAAGAAGAGGAAGAGAGCCTATAACCACACCTTTACAGCTTGGGTTGATTAGCCATGGCTTAGATGATCGTCGAACTGCTATAGCAAGGAGGGTTCAGGGCAGTTGGTTAAGCCCTAAATTGAAGCGATTTGCGAGGAGAGAGAAAGAGAGATGTCGGACTTCTTGCTTAGAATAAATTTGTAGGGGGTGTAGTTTCCCGGACCGCCGTTTTCTTTTTTTTTTTTCTTTTTTTGTTTTTTTTAATACAGGAAAATCTTATCCCTTCTGTACAAATATAAAGAGTAAATTTCAAATATATAATTTTTTATAACTCATTAAAATATTTGTTGTCCTAACATTAGATTTCTCAACAACGGGATTAAATCATAGGCCTAGATATCTAATAAAATATTAGGCTTTATTAAATTTTGACGACCTCTAAATTATAAGTTTTAGACTTTAAGCCTTTACAATATTATGTGTACCGCTCCGTGAAAAATAAGATATTATTAATTGTTGCGTTCTGGTTTCACGGGACCTGCTATGGCCGAGAGATGCGTGGGTAATGAGAACTCAACCCGGTCTCTCAGAAGCCCCTTGTCGAGGTGTGCGTCCAATCTGATCCGTGATTTCCAGGCAACACAAGTGTTGAATGTTAGGGGATGTTAGAGAAAGTTTGAGACTGGATGTTTTAAGTGGAAAACCTCCTCTTGAATGGGGAGGAAAAACCACTAGGCTCAGGGCCTGTAAAGAGTTTCACTATATGGGTTGGAGATTTTACAGAATACAATTATGAGGGTTATTTCCTTCCCTATCTCTCGTTTTGTATTTATCTCCTTAAGAAAACTATGCTCTCTGGGAGCCTTTTTACGCGTCCCTGAGGAGCTGGGCGTGAAAAGAGAGGATGTTTGCTGGAAGCTTCGTGAGTTTAAAGGACTCTCTCTCTTGCGTGCTTCTGGAAGGAGCCCCCTGAAAAGGAGGTCCTGCAGTATATTTATAGTAGAAGTCGGACCGTTGGGAAGTGGACACGTGTCGTCCATCCGGCGGTTGAGGGGCTGGACCACTGGCTTCCTTCAATGCAGCTGACGTGTGGAAATGGCATGCGGACGGCGCCGCTGCAGCCTTTGCGTGTGTCAGGTGTACAGGATCTGGATATCTTCCTCGATTTGACTAGGCATGCTCTGTTGATGCGGCGACTGGCAGTAGGCACAGGCTTTCTTGGAAACCGTCGAAATAGGCCAGTTGGCATTCCCGGCCATGGACGGGCGATTCTCGGACGGCTGTGAGTCCTCTTGCAAGCTCGCGGTCTTGGGAGGAGAGAACAGTCCCCGCGAGGTCCTCTGGAAAGTCTGAGAGATTCTTCTTGGCTTCTTGGCCGCTCGGGTGGTAAGAAACCTCCTGGGCTCTCGGCTCTTGGGCTTCTCGTCTGGGCCATCTGATCTGCTCATGTGGATGTCTCTGGGCCTCTTTTATTTGGGCCGTGCTTTTATGGGCCTTCATACTGGGGCCCAACATAGCCCCCCATGCCAAAGGTCCCGAGGTTCTCGGTCGTTTGGCATGAAGTCGTCGTCCTGTTGGAGACGTCAGTTGTCCGAGAACGTGTGTCTTGGTGGTGGGCTCTGTGTTGACTTTGACAGGTGGTTGTCCTCGGACCTTTTTCGGGCCGTCGTTTCGCTTTCCTGTTGGAGCATTAAATGCCGTATCCCGCTGACGTGACGCGCGATCAGGCGCCTTGGGAAGGAACGACTGCCAGACTTCTGGGGCGAATGGCCCGTCGACGTGTGGCAAGGGTAATGAGTACATTTTTCCGTACTCTAGGGTTTATTTAAACCCTTCGTTGCCTTTGGTCTTTTCGTCTTCGCGCCTGTTTTCTGTTTCCTTCTTTGTTCAAGCTTCGTTTACTCTTTCTTTCTTTGGCTTTCATGGCGCCTGGAGTTAGAAACATTGCGTCCAGGGTGACGCTCGACAAGCTTAAGGAGATCCGGACCCGGTACCAGATTCCTGAGTCCATGGCTATGGTAATCCCGGAGCCGCACGACAGAGCGCTGTATCCTCCGGATGGCTTCATTACCGTTTATGAGGCCCACCTTAAAGGTGGGCTACGATTTTCCATTCCGTTGGACCTCTATGACATCATGAGGGTGCTTGGTGTGCCTCTTGCCAGGCTTCAGCCGAATGCGATGAGGTATCTGGTGTCCTTGTGTGTCTTCCTCCGATGTCATGAGAAGACCTTGACCCCTCTTACGGTTAAGGTGCTTTTTCGCTTTACGCAGAACCCTGAGTGGATCGTGATGACGCCCTGCCCGGAATTCTCGGCGCTGTGTGGTGGCAACCCTGATTCCACGAGGGGGTGGAAGGATAAATTCTTCTTCCTTTATTTTTAAAATAGTTTTGATTATTATTACACCTGAAGTGCATATTTATTTTCTGTTCTGTTCGGGTGGTTCTTTTCGTCTCCCACACGCTGTGGCTCATCCGGGCTCGACTATAATCAGTGCGAAAACTTCAGAAAGTCGCACGAAGCGGAGCAGAACACGGCGACCTTGGGGACGCTCCGGCGGCGGCATCTTGCGGTGGCAGGGGTGACTTCTGGCGCTGGCAACTGGAAGGTGAACTAGGTAAGATAGGGCGCATTGCTTTATGATGTCCGCATCAGTCTTAATTTCTCTCTCTCGATTTCTTTCAACGTTTCGATCTCTCTCTTGCTCTCGTGCTCTTTGTCTACATCTCACTCTTTGAATGACTCTTGATTTCTCTCGTTCACTCATCCCTTGTCTTCTCCGGGGGATGGTGAGGCTCGGCGGCTAGGGTTTAGGCGTCTGACGAGAAGTCACGGCACTAGTGTTAGCTTATGTGCGGGGTTCATGGCGACTGGACAGGAAGTTCGGATGCTAAATTTGTGTAGAAATAGGGGAAGTGTGGGGTTTGGGAAGAGAAAATGTGAAGGAGAAGTAGAGAAACAAGGTAAACTGGAAAGGAAAAAGATTCGAGGAAGGAGAGATTAAAGTTTAAGTTGCATTCTGTAGGTTCAAATCCAACATGATTTAGGGAACGATAATACAATAAAATTGCAAGAAGTCGTTGTATAGTTAACCTAGCCAACGGAAATCTAAGTTCCGTTTCTATTTTCTCTATATTGCACTTTAATTTTATGCAATTTTGAATTCTTCGAAAGCATTCATCCAAGCTCATATCAAGATAAAAATGCTGAAGTGGATAAAATTGTTGGGACGTGCCACTACTTTGTGAGTCTCTTTCCATTATATATGTCCACATTATTTAATTTATCAGCTGATCGCATGAAACTTTGTGGAAGGTTCTGATGAACCATGCTCGAGTGAAGGGGTTTCTTTAGCTAGAGGAGGATGGTGTCTGATTTGCGCATGTTGGGATGCATGTGGTTGAGCAGCATTAGTCCCTTCTTATGGGCACCCGTGAGAGCGCACGAATTCTATTTACAGTGTAGGCCCACTTCCAGCGTGTCTAAAGGGTGTACATGTGCTGATAGCAGTATAGGCTCACCCCAGGCCTGTCTGAGGGGTACTCTTGTGCCACTACCAGCAGTCCTTAGATCATCCATACGCTTGTCCCAGGCTTGTGTGCATGTGCCGCATTAAAGTCCTTGGCAATTTCTAGGGCAATTATTTTGAGATCTTGTGACACTTTGGTTGTCTGATTAGAGAGAGAAAGAGAGAGAAGAAGACAGAGAAGGTCTTTGCTGACTTTTTGAGTCCTAAATCTTGTTTGGGCTCTTATTATCCTTGGGCATGCTGTTCCATTTGTTGTTCTTGAATAACATACCGGTGATTTTCTTGTATTTTTCTTCTCTTGTTTTTGCATTAGTTTACCAATATTGTGGTGAAAATAAATGGAGTGTTGGGGGTTTATACAATTTATCTTACAATCATAGTGGATATTATATGAACTTAAGTTTTCGTGAGTTTACCCTTCGATTTAGGGGTTTTTACGAGAAATTTAGTATGTCTTATTTTTACTCGTTATCATGGTTGTAATTGTGTAGATTGTCATTTCGTCTCCTTACGGGTTCAACCAACGGGTTCAGTTTTTCAATCCGTTTAGAGATTAGTTCTCAGCTTGGCTGCGAAGTTTCGGCATCTTGGGCCCAACAAGAGTAAGCTAAAAGTTCCTTCTCGTTAATCCTATAAAAAGATTCCTTTTTTTGGTCTTAAAGATAAAATGTCTAACTATTTCTTAAACATCAAGAAAGAAAAAGAAAAAGAAACTCTAAGTTTTAAGCTAGGGGCATACAGTCAAATAGCTTAGTTAGTAACTCCCCTTTATTGGCAGAAGGTCAAGAGTTTGAATTTAGTTTGGCTTTTCCAAATTAATTCTCCCTCTGTTTGTATTGCTTGAACAGAAAAGCAAGCTGGGTGTTCCATTTTTAAGTGTCAGTGGCATTTACTGGAAAGAAGACATGATAACTGCAATAAAAAAACATGTAATAAAAAAAAAAAGATAATTCATTAGTTTTGGCTGGTGAATATTGTCTCTTTCAGTTATGTTTAATATCGTCTCTTTCAGTTACGTTTATACACACACACACACACACACACACACACATAGAAGGATGAAATTTCCATCTAAGGAAATATGATGAAGACAAAAACCAAAATCAATGAGATGGTGCTCAATGTTCTCTCTTATTATCTAATAGAGATATTCTTAACACATTGATAGCACATCTTAGTCCCTCGTAAGCATCTCTGGTAGGCTAAGTTACTCTGGCTGTAATCCAGCTCAAACGATTATCCTTAAACAAACTTCTGCTTTTGTACACCAAGGGCTATCCTCTCTCCCTCCTTAAAGGTTTAAAAAATAAAAGATAGCTCTGGTGAGCAATTAATTATCTTTATTTTCTCCTTTTTATTATGAACTTCTCAAAAAGTTTGCTTTCTGTCTTGAAATTATTGTCACACTGCATATTTTTGTGAAAAAAAAATATGATGAAGAGAGACTATTTTTTGGGTGAAGAGAATCTTCATTGTATTAGACATGGCAACATATGTGGTGATTGCCTATGTCATAATAAAGGTCTAGCTCTGCATGAAGTCACATGAGATATTCCTATATAATGCATATTTTTCTGGACTTTCAGAGAACCTTTTGGAAATTATTTTGTGGTAAAAATTGTCATTAATTAACACCTATATATTGATGCAGTAAATATCTTCAAAAGAATAGCTATATGTCCTGTGTCCAACTGACTGAGAATTCTGATTTGCAGAGTTATCTCAGCTGTGTACTTTGGTAAAACATTCCAATATGTGGTGCTTGCCTATTGAATGATGGCGATGGAGGATTTAATTAAACTTCCTGCTTCTAGTGGTTCTGACTCTGGAAGTAATAAAGATTTAGCTTGCAAGTTTGGTCATGACATTGATGATAGCAAGGGTAAAGGAGATGTTCTAAATGGTGAACAGGGGGAGCTGCCTGATGATGAAACTGAAGAAGGAGAACTTATTCCTAATGAAGACGCTGTGTGCAATTCGTCTCACTTGCATGATAGTGTTGATTTCACCGAAACTCTTTTAGTTACTGAAAAGCTTAATCATGTCAGTGAGCCAGGTGAGAATGGTTGTATGAGTGTTCAAGATGAAATTGCCATCAGCTATCGCGAGACACATGGAACTTGTATCCTGTTATAAGTTTTGCTCTCCTATGATTGATTCTTTTTATGTTGTGAATTTCCATGAGCTACCATGCGACATATGGAATTCCTATCCTACTTTAAGTTTTTGATATTCTGTTGTAGGTTCTATTATGTTTGCTGTCTTGGATAAGCTACTGTTTTGCTTTCTCCAGCTAGTCAAGTTTGCTATGTGGTCTTTCTTAACGATTTCAAGGATATGATTTGACTTAGTGGGAAATAGATTCTGGACCTGTTGTCTTATTTCATCTGTCTTTTTTTATACCTTAATTCAAGGTGCCAGCTAAATCAGGTGATAAGAGATCCCGGATCATATTTGATGAACAGCACCCATCTGTGCACATCCAATATAATTCTTTAGCAAGGTTAGTTTGAGATTGTTACTTTTTGGGAAAAAGTGAAATTGTGGAAGTATACAAAATGATAAAAAGGTTTGACAATAAAGAAGGAAACGTGGTATATTGTTTTGACTCATGAAAGAAAATTTGTAGTTATCAACAGTGTACTACTTGAGATTCTTTTATTGGTAAAATAAATTGGTTTATGATTGAATGACATTCTTGATGACCATTTTTCTCCTCTTATAGATCTAGTAAACGTAAGCTTGAGGAACTATTACAGCACTGGTCGGAGTGGCATACACGGCATTGTTCTTCATCCCATGTAAGCCTTCACCCATGGCTTCACTTTTTTCTTTATTTTTTGGAGTTCAAGCCCTTCTTTCTGTGGTTGTTGCTTTTACATTTTTTATTTCTAGTTTGTTAAATGCTATTTTTTCCTATCTCTAGGAGGGCTAGGGGATATGCAATGTGCTAGTATTTTGCACTTTCTGATAAGAAAACTACTCTGGAGCACCTAGTGTTTCAGTGAAACTACTAGACGCATGAATAGGATGTTTTAGCTGTAGTATTTCCCTCCTTTTTTAATAACAATTTTCATTTCTATCAGAAGAGTAACTTATTTCTTTGATCCATCCTGCTCTTAGTGTAGCTTACATTATGCAATAAAGGTTTTTCTTTTTCCAAATTTTCTTTCAAAAACAGGTTAACAAAATTATGTTAACTTTTGTCTCCATTTATTTTAATGAAGAATTAACTTTTTCACAAGGGCACTTGTCCTTTGTGATTTAAAATCCGTCCAATCAGGGTTGAGTAGAGATGGCAATCTGGCTGGGTGTTTTAGGGTATTTGTGGTTCAGAACTTCAGATTTTTTTTTAGGTTGTGTGTGTGGCTTTGTGTTCATTTCTTGTGCTAAGAACGAGCAAAAACCCTTATGGTATATTTAGTTGTTAGAATGGAATAAGGTGAGAATAGAATAGTTATTCCAGGGAATAGAATAGAGTTGGAATTGTTATTCTCATATTTGGTTATTGGAATCGAATAAGGTGGGAATTATGATTCCATTGTTTGGTTTGTAGAATCGTATGAAGAATAAGGTGGGAATAGTGATAATAATAATAATAATAATAATAATACCTAATAATAATAAT
>JAODPA010025527.1:0-12752 GCA_025585075.1 Nepenthes mirabilis
TTCATCTCTTATTTTTATTTTTATTGCACAAAAAATTGATTTAAATTTTTGGATTATGCTAGAATACTGATTGTTAAAGGGTTTTAGTCTAATCAATTTTTTAGATACGCATTAGATACAATATATTTTGAAATCATAAGTAATTATAACTTTTTTTTATTATATCGGTTTTTGTGTGTCTTGGATTCGAATTTTGGACAGATTCAGATTTAACTGCTTCTTGGGCTTGTGAGGATGTCGGGTTCGGCTTTCGTCCTACTTGCATTGGATCCTGCACCCCACAATAAAAGATGAGAAATCAGAGAAAAATGGTGGGATTTACTCCCCGATTTATCTTTCGATTTTGCTTTTTAAGATGTAGAAGTTAAAAACAGAATAAGCAGGAATGAATACTGGGAAGGGGATTTGAGAGTCTAGATTGGAAGTGTACTTGTCGCGGAATAACTTAGGCGTAGTGTTCTTGTGAAGAGCAATTTTTCTGAACACTGGATTTGCTGGGAATGAGTAGTGAGAAAGATAATAGTGATAGATTGCTTGAGAGATGGAATGCTTATGTGAGTTTCGAGTATTCCAAAGAGCATGCCTTTAGAGTGAATCCCCAAGATTTTTTATAGCCGTTGGGCCTCATCTCCTTCCTTAAGCGGTGAGGCGGGCTATCAGCCATTTGGGGGATCCTTTCCATTTCTCATGAGGATGTAATTGCCATTCAGGGCTGCAACAGTCGGGAAGGAGGATTTTTTCCCCCACAGAGATGTTGCACGCGGTGAATGCTAAAGTTACAATTATGAGTCGCGTACTAATTTGAGGGCTTTCCTTCTAAAATGTGCACTAATTTGGGGCTTCCGTTATAGAGATGGTTACTATCTGGATAGAACCTCAATGTTGCGGCTAATTAGGGCAGATAACTGTTGCGCATAAGAAAGGGCTCATGGGCCATTTTGGTTTGGGCCACATCTGTTCTGGGCCGCATCCAACTGCTTGAGAAACTTCTCCGATCAATTGAGGTGTTGACCATTCTTTGGGGCAGTGGATTGTGATGCTTTCTGGGTCACTCATTTCTTTGGGCCAGCTCACTTCAACAGTCCCCATAACTAGCCTCTCATGCCAGTTGTTTAAATTTTCGGTCTCCAGCATATTTTTGATGGGACGTGACTAGTCGTGTTGTCTTCTCAAGTTTGACCTAGATTTCCTTTTTTACTGTTCTCAGTGTAACCTCATTGTTTTTCGATTCTTTGCAGATTTGCCAGGTTGGTAGTCCTTTGGCGTTTAGCGTTCTTCCTGCTTCCTCGCATGCTATAGATCGGGAGCCTTGACATTTATCAGCATCGTCCCCCTCATTAATCGGTGAGATGGTGTGATAACTTGACATTGTTGGGGGAGCTTACTACTCCGGCTGCCAGCTTAGATTTTAGGCCATTTGTGTTCTTTGGTGTTGCTGTTTCAAGTCATGATGTTTGGACAGCTTTGGTCACTCCTTTTAGTGTAGGAGGCCGCTTTGATCACCCCTTTTTATATAGGTGGCTGCTGACAAGATTTGAATCCGCATTCAAATCCTGACACTTTGCTTGAGAGATTGGAGAAGGGCCTTCAGGATGGGCTGCTTATGTATTACTCTCTTTATCTCTCCTCGTCATTATTGTTTCATTGTACAATAGCCTTTGAAGGTTGTGTAATTTGTAAGGAAAAGGTTAATGAGAAAACTTGCAGCTGTTTATGCAAACAATTTCTCCGTTGTTTCTTTGTCTTTCGTTGTTGTGCATATCTTGTTATTTCTATTGTTGTCACTATTATTATTTTTTGCTCCGAAATGGCCGACGAGTTGTGGGTCTCAGACGAGAGGCTTGACATATGGAAAGGCCATAGTTCATAGTCAGAATGGTCTGGTCGAAGAAAGCGGGGAGATAGTTGACCGGTTGTGTTAACCAGACCATTGTGATCCAGAGAGAAAGCAGAGCCAAAATGGTTATTGACCAGCTTCGCTGACCAAACCGCTTGAGTCTTGAGAGAAAGCGGAGCCGGAATGAAGGTTAACCGGTTTCATTGACCAAAATGCTTTAATTCGGAGAACGGGATGGAGCTGAAATGATGGTTGACTGGTTCCGTTGATCCAGCAGTATGAATCTGGAGAGGAAGCGGAGCCAGAATGAAGGTTGATCAGCTTTGTTGACCAAGTGCTTGAACCCAGCGAACAGGACGGAGCCAAAATGGTAGTTGGCTGATCCCATGGACTGGCTAGAATCTGGTAAATAAATTGAGTGGTTTTGATGCATTCTTATATTCTGTCGTCGGCTGGACACTCGATGAGTTACTGAGTTGCTTGGGGACTCGTGTTTCTCTATGAGACCCATTGTTTTTTGTCACATATCGTTGCAGGCAGTGGACATAATCCCGACATTAAATGCGATGGGAGATTCGACTTGACCGCGTTGTCTCTGGACTCAACTCGTGTCCAGTGTAATTGTCACGCGTTTTTGAGGCGCTGCTTCGTTTTGGTGGCGGAGAATTTTATAAAAATGAAGGAGCAATTCACATCTTCTTCCTACTTCTTCTTTGGAATCACTTCCAATCCCGTCCTATTGTCTCTTGTCTGCTTGCTTCCGTGGTGCCCACTGCAAATGTGATTCACTCCGTTCTTGGTACTAGTGATATCCGAGCATTCTACATTCAGTACAACATCCTAAGTTCCATCGTGTTTGTTGTTCTTGGGAAGGACGATAGGGCCTGCTCCCCACTGGAGGGATACATTACTAT
Organism: Nepenthes mirabilis; assembly: GCA_025585075.1. Taxonomy (NCBI): domain Eukaryota; kingdom Viridiplantae; phylum Streptophyta; class Magnoliopsida; order Caryophyllales; family Nepenthaceae; genus Nepenthes; species Nepenthes mirabilis. The sequence goes on from JAODPA010025527.1 coordinate 2,752, forward strand.
TTACAAGGCTCACTTGCAAAGTGGATTTCATCTCCCTGTTGCTGAGAAGTTACTCCGCATTTTCCAAGCCCTTGGCATCCCCATTGCGAGGCTCCACGCGAATGCTATGCATTACATGTGTTCACTCTATATTTTCTTCTACCACTATTAGTGGGTGCTGATTGTGGAGACGGTGACGGTCATATTCCGGTTTACTCAGAGTGGAGATTGGATCTCGCTCTCTCCTAGAGAGTTGCGTATCAGCAACATCATCTACGAGTCCGTGAAGAACTAGAAGGATCGATTCTTCTATGTAAAGGTCTTTGATGATTGGTCCTTGTCTAAGGAATGGGATAATGTTCCTAAGGTCCTCACCGAGAGGCCCTCACGAGATGAGGTTGAGGCTATCGAGCCTTTATTGAAGTTGGTGCGGGAGCATCAAGATGAGTTCAGGAGGGACTACCTAGTGTCCCATGAGGAGGTTAGGCGGGCTCGTTGGGGTCCACCCTCGCCGGTCTAGAAGTCAAAGGCTCTACTGTTGGCGCCATCTCAACCCAAGAGGAAAGTTGGGGCTCTTGTTATTGGGATCCTCTTGGCAGCCCTTCTAGGAAGCAGCTTGCACCTGCTTTGCCTTATTTCTCGTCCTCCACTGCCACTGATTTTCACATGGCTTGTCACCTCACGGGCGTTAGTGAGCAGTCCTGGGTGGTGACTCTCATCAATCTTTCGGATTTAGGCATTACATGAGTCACCGCCGGAGGGCCTATCGTCGAGCCACTGCGAGTGAGCATATTTGTTGCACTAGCTGTGCTGATGGAGGTGGAGCTGGAAGGGCTTGTAGCCGGAGAGTTGGCAGAGCCATTCATTGAGCAATTGGAGGAGCCGGTTACTGGAGAGCATACGGGATTAGCGGCAGCGCCCCCGATTGAGCCGGTGGATGCTGGTGATATCAGTCTCTCTACTGCACTATTCCTTGCAGCTACGGGTATTTTGGATGCCGCTTTAGTGGAGGTCCCCGGGGAGGAAGCCTGTACCATTGAGGAAGTGGTGGTGACTACGGTGTTGGTCTCAGAGGCTACTATGCTTAGCCTTCTAGCTGGACCATCAGAGGACCTCCCATGTCAGAGCCCTAAGTCGCAGGATGCGGGAGGAAAGAAGAAGCGCAAGTTCCTCGTGGTATCCCTTCAATGGAAACTTCCTCTTTCCTTTCTATCTCGCCGACGTGGTTTGACTTTTCTTTTATTTTTATTGTTTGGAATTGTAGGACCAGAGAATTGTTGGCAGGGTGATGAAGGGCCTGCAGCAGCGGGCTGAGATGATTGATGAGCAGGAAGAGGAAATTCTTCGGCTAAGGAAGCACCTGAGCCAATTAAGTGCTGCTACAGCTTAGGAGAGGGGGGAGAGCACCGTCCTCAAGTTGGTGATGTCTGAGTTGAAAGAGAGGTTGGGGAGGATGGAGGCTCGTGCCATCAAAGCCAAGAAGTTGGCAGGTGAATTTATAATGAAGAACGCCACACTTGAAGATGAGATGGCCACTCGTCTCCATCCAGAGGAGGTGAGCCAAGTGCTTAAGGCCAGACTTTGGGAAGGTATTCACCTTTGCAGATGAATCATCACTGTGGTGGTTCCCAACTTTCCAGTGGGCGTCCTTGATCTTATGAACCGTGGGGCTCTGTGGCACGACCACCTGATCAACTTCTCCCAAGGCAGAGGAGAGCCTCCCTCGCGTCCTCCTAGGAGCCCCGTGCCTTAGCCGAGATTTTTGTATTTTGTTCCTCCTTCCCTATACTAGCCACTTGTACAACAAATATTTATTAATGAAAAGAAATTCATTTCACAAATGTGTTGATTTCTCTGTTTTCATTTAGTTATGTATTTTCTATGCCGTTCGGCCAGCTTGGCATGCTTAATTTTGGATTTGGAACCCATGTTGCATGCAGCAGTGCCGGTCGTGACTTTGCTTTGACCGTTATAGATTGGTGGCATGTGACGCGATGTAACATTTGTCATTCAGTGCTGCAGGCGGGTTCAATGGGGGTAAAGACACGTGTTGCCTTACAAAGAAGCGACGCAACCCTTCGAACTCTGCAGTGATGTCATTTTTGGCGGGAGTTTTGCCTATTTGAGTGTGGCCTCTCCTGCAGTTCGATTCACCGCCATCCCTCATAGTTTCTCTACTTTTGCTATGGCTGACTAAGACATAATTGACATTCCAACTTCGCTTGGTTTGGGGCGGAGGCGACCTCTCCTCCTATGCTAGAATCCTCCTCTGAAGAGGAGAGAAGCGACGAGAGGACGCGGAATGAGTGTGGCGGTGAGGACTCCACTAATGCGGTTGCTGTCAAGGAATGAAACCACCCAGGCCTTCCACGACTGGAGCCCTAGGGTGCCTCAAGGGCAACTCCATGCCTTAAGTTTGTTGGTCCCTCTCACCAGGTATGTCTATTTTGTCACGTAACCGTACGGATGACCATTTATAGTCTCCCTTCACTGACTCCTTTTTCACTTGTTAGCCAACGAGGAGGCTTTGTGGGTTAGACGAGTTTTGGTCTTCGTAGGGAGATGAGATTGCGGTATGATATAGGCTCAGGCTGATCTTGTGGCAGAGGAGATGGAGCGTCGCATTAATGTTGTGGTTGAAGACGCGCTGTAGAGTCAAGCGTGAGCTAACTATCATGGCCAAGCCCTGTTGGAGTCTGATGCTAGACCTTAGGAAATCTCCGATGCACATGCGCGGCCCATGGAGAGGATTGCAATGCTCGAAGGCAAGCTAAGGACAAGGCTTCGCACTGAAGAGGTGACTCCCACCCTGGAGGAGTGGTTCCCGGGCGAGATTCACTTTAGCAGGAGTATCATTTCCTTGGTGGACCCCCATTTTCCTGTTGGCTTCTTCCACTCGAGGAATGCTGATACTTCTCGCCAATCAGAATTAATCAAATATTTAGTTGGTTGCGGTCGGAGGCTTGTGCCACATCTCCCTAGGGATCTTTCGTCTTCGAGTAGTCACGAGGATGAGTTATGGGTGTAGGTAATTCCTTGTATGCACAGGGCCTTTGAATGCCCTTAAAAGTACGCTTGTGCTGCTCAAGGCGTTGTACTTTTTTATGAATACAAGCATGTTCTTTTTCTGTTTGAAAATGCTTATGTTTCAAATGGCGGCACCTAGATTGTAATTTTAGGTGTCCTGCCTGCTGCTAGAGCATATGGTGTTTTTTTACATTTTGCTCTGATTTACTGACCATTGCAGATTGACTGTGCTATCTCCTGTGAGAGGAGGTTGTCACACACGTGCTGTGAAAGCCGCCTAAGGTTTTGTGTTTGACCCCGAATGGGCCGCTTAGTATGAAACCAAGGTTTTATTCGATCGCTAATGGGCCACTTGATATGGAACCGAGATTTAATTTGACTGCTTATGGACCACTTGATATGGGACTAAGGTTTAATTCAATCACTTACGGGCCACTTGGTCTGTGACCAAGGTTTAATCGCCGGTGAGTAAAAAACCACCTAACTTAGAGGCAGTCTAGGTTGTTTGTTTCTATGCAACTTCATGCAAACATTCATATGAGAAAAAAAAAAGAACAGAGATGGAGTAACATGTAGAAAAAAGAATTATTTTATTAGTAATTCTATGATATTACATGCAATCTTTGAACACACATATGACCTATCTGGACTTGGTGTTAAACCTATTGGAAGTAACATTTCAGATGGACAGCATTCCACGTCTTGTGAACCAGCTTGTCGTTAAGGGTTCGAAACTTGTATGCTCCATTCTGCAGAATGGTTAAGATGAGGAACGTACCTTCTCAATTCGGGAAAAGTTTGTTCTTGTTGGCTGTCTTACCCGTGGCTTCTATACTCCGCAAGACTAGGTCTCCCATTTTAAACTACCGCGCTTTTACCTTTTTGTTATAATAGTGGACAATTCACTGTTTGTAGGTAGCTGTGCACATTCTGGCTGCATCCCGCCCTTCCTCCAACAGGTCTAAGTGTTCCTTGAGTCATTGGGAGTTGCCGTGTGGATCGAAGGCCTCGACCCAGAGACTTGAGAGTCTGATCTCGATCGGGATCACCGCCTCAGTTCCGTTGCACAGACTGAAAGGTGTCTTGCACATTGACTCATTAGGAGTTGTTTGGTATGAGCACAACACGGAGGGCAGTTCAGCCACCTAAGAGCTCCCTGAATTTTCTAGCTTGGTTTTCAATCAGTGTAATAGTGTTCGGTTGGTGGCCTCTACTTGTCCGTTCGCCTTTGGATATGCTACTGAAGTGTGACCAATCTGACGCTCAGATTGGTATAATAGTTGGTGAAGTACTTGCCGATGAATTGGGTTCCATTATCGGTCACGATGATTTTGGAAATCCCAAACCTGCAGATTGTATTCTGTCAGACAAACTCCGTGGCATTCTACTTAGTAATTCTGGCCAACGAGGCGGCTTTGACCCACTTTATGAAGTAATCGTTACCCAAAATGGCAAACTTTCTCTGCTCAGATGCGACGAAAAATGGGCTAAGAATGTTGAGCCTCCACTGCACAAATGGCAAGAGTTCCTGAAGCACTCTCAGCTTCATAGGCGGTTGACGGTGAAGATTATCATGAACTTGACAATTTTCGCACCTCTTCACAAAATCCATGGCGTCATTCTTCATGGTCGGCCAGTAGTATCTCTGGCGCATCACCTTGAAGGCTAGATTTTTACCGCCGATGTGTAACCCACAGTTTCTGAGGTTGACCTGACCTAATGCATAGTTAGTCTCCTTTGGAGTAAGGCACCGGAGGTTTGGGGTCGGGTACCCGTGATAGTATAGCTTTTCGTCAACAATGGTATACTAGCCGACTATCTTCTTTATGCGCTTAGCCTTGTCCGGAGTTTCTAGTAGGGATTCATCCATGAGATACCTCCAATAAGGTGACATCTAGTTTTCGTTGTCGGATACCTGCATTGCTTCTTGCTCATTTATGCTGAAAGTGCTTAAGATCTCTTACATGTCTCTCGAGTACTATTTCGAATTTTTAGCCGCCGTTGCCCTTGCAAGTTGGTCAGCATTCCACTTTTCAACTCTCGGGATATGCATCACATCGAGCTTGTCGAACCTTTGGATTGCACTCCTTTCTTTAGCCAAGTATTTGGCTAGCAAAGGGTTGCACACCTTGAAGTTTCCATAGATCTGATTGATGACCAGCTATGAGTCACTGTAGATAGTCAAGTGTCTAGTTGAGCATTCCTTAGCGAATTGCAATCCTGCGTGTAGGGTTTTGTATCCAGCATTGTTATTGGTGGCAGGGAAACCAAGCTTTAGAGAGTATTTCACTTTGAACTTGTCAAGGGTTTTTAGGATCACTCCAGCCCCACTGCCCAAATTCGTCGACGAGCCGTCTAGGTGGAGAACCTAGTCTGGTGCTTTAGCGTGGTGGTCGGCTTTGCGGGTACAATCCACATTGGGGATTGGGGTCGTGGTTTCGACGATAAAGTCGGCAAGTACCTGTCCCTTGATGGCTGTTCCTTGATGGCCGACCTGAAATCCAATGTTGAACTCCTCCAATTTGATAATCTACTTAACCAGCTGCTCCAAAATATTAAGCTTTTGTAGAATACCCTTTAACGACTTGTCAATTATGACGACTATCTGGTGAGCCTGGAAGCAGGATCTCTATTTTCTGGCCAAGAAGACGAGCGCCAACGCAATCGTTTCAGTATGGGGGTAGCGTGTCTTGGCACCGGTCAATATTTTTTGCTCACATAATAGACTCGTCGTTGTGCGTCAGACTCCCAACGTATCAAAACAGAGCTCTGGGCTACCTTTGAAACTGTCAAGTACAGGTATAGCTCATCACCCTCTTTGGGAGACGTCAAGAGAGGTGGGCTAGTCAGGTTCTTTTTTAGTTCTTCGAAGGCGGCCTGATATTCTGCTATCCAATGAAATCCGTTTACCTTCGTCCCCCTCGAAACCTTGAAGAAGGAAAGGTATTTGTCACTAGACTTGACCAAAAATCGAGAGAGCGCTGCTAGTTTCCCGGTCAACTTTGGAACATCCTTAACATTCTGTGGTGGGGCTATATCCATGAGGGCTATAATCTTTTCTGGCTTTGCCTCAATTTTTCGTTGAGAGACTATAAAACCCAAGAACTTTTCGGAGGATACCCCGAAGACACACTTTAAGGGGTTCAGTTTCATTTGGTGTGCCCGGAGTACCTCGAAGGTTTTGACTAGATCATGAATATGGTCATCAGTTGTCTTACTTTTGACGAGCATATTGTCTACATGCACCTTCATATTTTGGCTGATCTACTTCTCGAACATTTTGTTCACAAGCTTCTAGTAGGTGGCCCCTGCGTTCTTCAAGCCAAAAAGTATGACCTTGTAACAGTAGGTTCTCTGGTCAGTCATGATGGAGGTGTTCTCCTCATCTTTTAGGCTCATTTAGATCTGATTATAGACCAAGTAAGTGTTCGTGAAACTCAATAGTTCATGTCCAGAGGGGGAGTCCACCAGTAGGTCGATTCCGAGTAACAGGAAGTTGTCCTTAGGACAGGCTTTATTGATGTCGGTAAAGTCAACGCACATTTGCCATTTTCTGTTACTCTTGTTGACAAGAACCACGTTTGATAGCCAGTCCGGGTATTGGACTTTTCTTATAAATCCGACATCCAGTAGCTTTGTACTTCCTCTTGGATGGCTATCACCTTCTGAACGGAGTAGTTCCACCGTTTTTGCCTGATGGGCCTATGGCCAGGATTGAGATCCAACTTGTGGATTATTATTTTGGTTTAGATTTTAGACATATCAGCGGCCATCCACGCGAAGACATCTATACTATGTCTTAAGTAGCTGATTAGTTGGTCGCACAGGGGTCTGGCGAGTGAGCCCCCTATTTGTACGCATTTGTTTGGATTATCAAGATCTAGAGGTACAATTCGGTGGCCTCGTTGGACTGTGCCAGTTGTAGGGTTGTTTCAACTCAATGGTCCAAGTCATTCGCTAGCTGATCGATGTCGTTTGGGACAACTTGGGATATGTAACACGTTCGACCAGTTATTTAATCGCCCAATACTTCGTCGATTTTGCATGCTGTTGAAAATTTTATTTTTAGATGGGGTATCGACATCACAGCCCTGAATGTTGCTAGGCACGGTCGGCCAAGTATAGCGTTATACGCAGAAAACAAGTCAACAACTAGGAAGGTGAGCATGCGGCTCGCCATTCTAGGATATGTGCCCAAGGTGACCTCTAGCCGGATTGTCCTTTGGACTGCCATTGGTTCATTATCCAATCATATAGTGGCCATTCGGTTGGTTTTAGTTGATTCTTTTGAAATCCCAATTTCAAATAGATATTGAGATAAAGCAAATCTCGAAAACTTTTATTATTGACAAAGACTCATTTTAGTTGGTAGTCTAAAGAACCGTTTGAAATGAGTACAGATACAATTAGGGGATCAGTATGGGGAGAGATTACATGTGTTATATCATCGTTACTAAAACTAATGACATTGTCCCCTACTCTCTACTTCTTGTGCTCAGTTTGCTTCTCCTGGCGATCTGCATGGTGAGCCTTAGGTGGCCTGGTGGTCACCAGTTGACCACCCCGACCGCAACTTGATTCCTCGACTGTTGCTACTTAGGCCTTTCCTCACTTGAGGGACCAAAATTTTATCCTGGGTTTCTCAGGAACTTAGTAAGGTGGCCCCCGCGGTTCTCCTCAACGGATCTCCTCCCTCCGAGTCCTTAATAGGCTTTGGCCACTTGACAAACTTTTTTTCCCGAATCTGCATGAAGATGTTTTCCAAAGAATCATTCAACAGAGTTAGGTTGATAGGCCTGAACTCCCTCCGCACGGGTGCCTTAATTTTGGGTTGCTTCCTTCGGGGGTTGTCGTGGCCCCTATTCTTCCTTTTCCCTTTTTCCGGCAAAGAGCGAGGTTGGTTGACATTTTTCGAGTGTTTCGCCTCATTGGCTTCCTCCACCGCTATGTAGGATTGGAAAATTAGCTCTACCTCCCGGAATGTTTGTGGGTATTTGTCGGCCAGGTGCCTGAAGAAGTCACTCGGACCAAGAGCAAAAATGAAGCTGTTAAACTTCACCTCGTCAATCAACCTGGGTATCTTCCGAGCTTCTGTTGTAAACCGCCCCAGGAACTTTCTCAAGCTTTCGCTTGGCTTCTGTTCGTTATGCACGAGGTGCCTTGGCTGCTTCTCCTCATGACGGCTGGAGGCGTACTGAGTTAGGAAGCTATCGGTAAGGTCCCAAAAACTTCAAATCGAACTCGGCGGGAGCCGATAAAACTAGACCCTAGCGTCCCCCTTTAGAGTGAGGGAGAAACACTGGGACATGGAAGCTTCCTCTTGACCCTTGAAGCTGAGTAGAATACGAAAGTGATCAAGGTGATCTACGAAATCGGTGCTTCTGTTGTAAAGGTTCTGGGCCGGCATTTTGAATTTTTGCGGCAGTGGTTGGGTATGGATCTCCATAGCGAAAGGAGACCTCTTCAAGTCGGCCGAGTGCTCGCCAACTTCTCCTTTGAACATGCGGTTTCATATTTTTTTGATCTTCTTCTCCACCTGTGATGAGGTTGCAGATCTTTTCGCGTTGAGGTATGCCCTCAACTTCGAGTGTCCAGCCGTGCGTTGCGGCGTCGGCCAGCTACTGCTGCTAGTTGATCGAGTGATGCGAGAGGCTCCTTCTTGAACCGGAGGCCTTTGCTCGTCACTAAAGTATCGGGAGTTCCTTCTTTTTGGGCTCTCCTCTGGTGTCCCACGGCTCAATCGTCCTTTTAACTTAGAATGGCTTTAGATGTTTGAGGTCACTGGAATGCTAGAGTTACCTAATTGGGAGGCCTTTTTGGTCGGCTTCTTTTTTCTCTGATCTCTTCGCCTGGAGGCCGAAGTGTGGGCTGAAGAGAATGAAGCCCCCTGCCTCTGTTTGCCCTAGCATGTGCAGAGCACCTAGAGCATTTGGGACATCTTATCCATCTACTCCGTCATCATAAGGATGACTGAAGTTGGTCGATCTCCTACCCGGCTACTAGTTGAGTGGTTGTTGTCGGGGGAGGTGACTTCCTTTGCCAGAATGTTGGCTTGTGCTATTTTGTTCACCATATTCGTTGATGATGTTGATGCTGATGAAATAGGAGATAGGCCTGTTGTTTGACTTTCCACAGAGGGTGCCAATGATGATTCATGGATCCAAATTTCGTATGGATTCGAGTTCAGTTGCTCATTGGGCTTGTGTGGATGTTGGGTCTAGTTTCTGTCCTACTCGTTTTGGTCCCTGCACACCACAATAGAAGACGAAAAATTAGAGAAAAACGACAAGATTGGCTGCCCGATTTATCCTCCAATGGTTAAATTAGTAATTTGCCTTTTAAAATAAAAAAAGGTAAAAATAGTGTATGTAAGAATGAATGCTGAGAAGGGGATTTTAGAGTTTAGATTGGAGGTGCACTCGTCGCGGAGTGGCTTAGGTGTAGTGTGCTCATGAAGAATGGTTTTTCTAATCGCTGGGTTCGCTGAAAACAAGCAATGAGAAAGAGAATAGTGATGGATTGCTTGAGAGATGGAATGTTTATATGAGTTTTGAGTATTTCAAAGAGCGTGCTTTTGGAGTGCGTCCCTAGGGCCTTTTATAGCCATCGGGCCTCGCTGCCTTCCTTAGATGCCGTGGTGGGCTGTCAGCCGCCTAGGGGGATTTTTTCCATTCCTTGTGAGGATGTATGCGCTATTTAGGGTTGCAACGGTCGGGAAAGAGAATTTCTGCCCTCGTAAAGATGTCACACGCCATGAATGCTGAGTCGTGAATACTGAAACTGTCGTTGTGAGTCACGTGCTGATTTGCGGGCTTGCCTTTCGAGATGTGCACTGATTTGGGGATTCGTTATAGAGGTGGTTGCCATTTTGGAAGATCCTCAGTATTGTGACTAATTAGAGCAAATGACCGTTACATGCAGGAAAGGGCTCATGGGCCGATTTTGGTTTGAGCCGTGTTTATTCTGGGCCGCATCCAATTGCTTAAAAAACTTCT
>JAODPA010025538.1:0-12752 GCA_025585075.1 Nepenthes mirabilis
GCGATAAAATGGTGGACACTAAGTTTTGACCCAATAAGCTAAAATTTAAGGATGAGCTCAAAAACTTCTTAAAAAAAAAAGAGACGTGCTAATTGATAGTCATAATATAGGTTAGTAGCCAGTCACGAGGCCACATTTAGAAGGATTGATCGGAAGCTACCATGTGATTGTCCGACTAATTCTAATGTTTTGTATAGATACATTAATCAGGATTTATATAAATCGTGAGATCTTTTTATAAATGGGTTAAATAAGATGCTTTAATTATGTCATTTATATAATAATGAGAGATTAATTTACTATTAAAATTTTCTATACTTCACCATTAAGATATATCTAGCCCCCCTCTATATAATGAGAGAATTAGAAACTAGAGAGAGGAAGAACCTAGCAAACCAAGGCCAAAGGACCAGCCAAGAAAGTGAGAGAGGAGGTGATTGCCCGGAGCACCACCCTGCCGCTACCGCTCTCCCGCCGGTGTTGTCACTGTGCTAGCTCCTCTACTTGGAATTGCTATCGTGCCTTCGACTTCCTGTGCTAGGCACTTGCAATTATCTCAATTATTGCAGTTCTCGTGTTGTCACGAGGACGTCTATTACATCTAAATGCGAACACTTTTACCGACCTCAATCTCCCTCTCCATCTCAACTTACATTTCCTTTCCTTTTACCTTATTATAACTCGAAGACATATCGTTGACTTGAGCGTCGGAGTGTTTTCGGTGAGATATCATCTCGCCGACACCTGACCTCTCGTTTGTTGTAGTGGTGTGCAAGATCTAAACTCAGTAAACAGAGTCGGATCCAAACGATCAAATAAACTTGAATCTGTTCGAAATCGAATTCAGGTACGTATCAATTTTGATTGTTATTTGAAATATTTTTATCAACTTGGGTTCAGAAGGTTCCATTACGAATTTTTTTTTATTTTTTATTTTTATTTGAAGTATACAGAAAATTGATTTAATATTTTAGATTACGTTTAAACACACATAATTAAAAAACCTAAATTGAATAATTTTTTTAAAAAAGGACCAACATGTATTAAAAAATTACTAAATAGACTTGATATTTCACATAGAGAGAAATTCGTATATTTTTGAGCTAATTAAGAAGAAATAGTGCTAAACAGAGGTCCAGTAGCACGGGGCGGGGCAAATACAAAACCTTTACCCGCTCATCAGATTTGGTTAATAATATATCATCTTATTTATATATTTATAATAACGGTTATATATAAAAATGTATGTAAATATTTCAGATATATTGCAAGACATTTCTATTGTTTATTCACCAATTATCCAGACACCGCAGATAATTTCCAGAATCACCGTCATCTCCCTGGCGAGCGCGAGCAAAAACTATCGAACTGGGATTACAAAACCCCGTCCAATTTGAGAAATCGGCAAAGCGAGTGAAGTCGTTGGAGCTTTACTTTTTCCCTCTTTTATGCTTTGCCAATTTCATTCCAATTTCCCTCACGGTTCTCCGTTGTATTTTGGACTTGTCCTTAATCTCAAATGTTTACGTGCATTCTGTTTATACTTTCAGGAATAAAATCTTGTTTGGTGAATTATTTTGAATACCGTGGAACTTATTTGATGAATTATTCGTGGACTCCCATGTGTGATCTATGAATGTCCGCTAAGTTCAGTGCATGATCCACTAGCTGAGAATTTACTCGCAATTTTCTTGTTCATTTTATTGCTGATAGTTGGATTTTTGGTGGCCTTTGTGGCTGATAAGTACCATGGATCTGAATTCTGGCACAATAGATTTTAGAGCAAACTCTTAAACTCTTCAATCTAGACCTTGTATAACACAAACCAAAACGATAGCTTCGGAGGGTTTCGGATGGGCCCTCGGGTTATCCTTCGATGCTGAAGTCAACAAAGGGTTTCTAATAGGTGAGTTAGGGAGAGAGAGTGTGGATAAGTGGAGGACTAGCCCCGAGAGAATATTTGGAGAGGATGAGGTGTTTTCGAGGGCAAGCCTCGAACCCCTTTGTGTAGGCTAAGTGTTGAGGGATTGATATTGAATCAAAGAGATCATAGAAATTAGCGAGTGAATTAAATGCTCTACGATTTCGATCTACTTGACTCTTAGATTTTAGGATTATTAGATGCTCTTATTGTACTAAGGGATTTGGTATTTATAAAGGCGTGAAGCTAATGCATGGGTAGTTTCTTCTCAGTGGGATTATAGGCTACGATCTAGAAGTTGGGGTGATGACTGTCATGGTCATTTGCCACCATGCACATTTAGGAACGTAGGCTGTGGAGAGAGGATTTTTACTTTCAGATTGTGGAGATCATGGGTGCCCATGTTTTTGATGGGTCTTAGGCTCAGGACGCAGAATTTTAGTTAAGTATGGGGAGTCGATTGCTTAGCTGAGCACATTGGCCTCCCTTAACTTGCTACTTTGGATTAACCTTCATAGATTATCCATTTTGATTACCATGTTCTGGCCAGAAGTTTTATATAACTCAATCACCCGGTCGACCAACCTAATTCACCTGGACTATGGCTGGAATTTGCTTATTAGGCTTTTTTTTGGGTCGTATGCTCTCGGATTCGGTGCTTGATAATCTCTTGCTTGACAATCTAGATTGCTGGGGTTAGGTCAGCGGGTATGGATCAACTTGAATTTCTACTAGACCCAACAATGACGAGGATGAGCCAGATAGCATTGGAGATTGCTGGGGTCGCCGCTCCCATTTGGGTCTTATCCCTATGTTTATTTCAATGGAATCGAAGCAAAGTGCTCATATTTACATTAGTTTGACCGAATAAGGTATTCGGGATGTATGATAAAAAAATTCAAGCTAAGGTGGACCTCGGTTTTTAGACCCGACAGTCCACGTTGCTGGGAATGAGATGCCGAGTGTTCAGGTGTCCTGTTTAGAGTGCAAGACTGTTAAAAGGGCAGAGGTGCAAAGAATAATTCAGTGGGGTCAGGTTGCAGTTTTCTTATAAAAGAGGTAAAGGTGATCGAGGAAAGTTCTGAGAAAAAGGTAATATACTGTGTGGGCCTTTTTTTAAAAAGGTTTTTATGGGCATTGGGTTTCCATGTGCCACAGTGCATTAGATTTCATTGCCTGATTACCACACATATTTGTTCTATAAAAGGGACGAAAGACTACAAGTTTAGGCATGCTCAATGCTCTAGGATTCAAAGTGTTTAGAATTCGGTAAACACAGAGAGGGTATACAAACTTACATCATCGAAGAAATATAGATAGGAACAACACTGTAGATACCGAGAGTGAGAAAAAATGATTTTTGTTTCACTTGTGTGAGTTATTATATTTTATCATTTTGAGTGGGGGAGACTGTGTATCCATTATTGCTATAGTTAGAGATTTTTAGACTTTGTCCCTCGTGTTTTTTTCCTTCCATTTTGAAAGGTTTTCTGCCTAAAGTTGTATGTATTGTGATTGTCATATTTTTGGTCATATTTTGTTTAATTCGCTTCATTTTTTGTTCACAGTTAGGGATTGGAATTTCTGCATCATCCGTTATTCTCAACAAATTCATATCTATCTTACTATTTTGATTGAATGTTAACTATCATTTCACCCAAATCTCCAGAAACCATGTTATGGGGTGACTCTATTTCTCTGTCTTTTTACACCCTGTTGAATTGAGTTTGTGGATTTCTCTTTTAGTTTGTTTATTTATATTTGTTGCAAGTATGATCTGCTTTTTTTTTTTTCAATCTTTTGCCGCTGTGTTTTCATTTTTTTATTTTTGCAAAATTTTATAAGAAGCCGTGGAGTGGGTCAGAGAGTTTGGAGCTGAGTTAATAAAAAAGGATACAACCTTAAACTGCATTGGTTGGCATGAGAGGAAGCCCACATTGTGGGATTAGAGGCTGTGTGGCTGCTTCATTGCACCTTTCTTTTCGAGAGTGTGTATTGAACTTTGGGTCCCTTGTAAGTCTTACACTCATTGGATATATTATTTGGTGGTTTGCTCGATGTTTATAGGAGGAGTTGCTCAAACAAAAACATTTTCAATGGCACAGAAGATCGGCGCATGTGCCAATTTGAATAGAATGTCAGTGTTTGATGTGCCCATGAAAAGTGTATGTGTGAAAAATAGTGGTGCTTGACTTGATACACACCAGAAGGGCATGTGTGTGGGTTGTTAGAAGGAGCCACACTTGATGCATGTACAACAAGTGCTCGTGTGCCAACACCGGTATAAAATATTATGTTCTAATTTTAGGGTTAATTTTAAGAGCAATTGAACATCAGGGGCATCTACTTGAAGAGAGAGAAAAGAGAAAATAGAAGAAGGTAAAGATTTGAGTATCCATTTGAGATCTGATTTGTGTTTCATCATTTGCTAAGTTTGGGTATATTATTTTAGCTCTGGTTGTAGAACATATTATCGGTTGGTTATTTGTTTTCTTGTTGTATTATCTCGTTCGGTTGTGAAATGTGTTAGGATTAGCATTAATTGGTTCTTCACATGTGCTATGGTTGTGAAGGGGCTTGTTTGGGTTATTAGTAACTGAATCTGTAAATCTAGTGGAGGCATTTCCGACTTAGTGTTTTATGGTTTCTATTAGTTGAGAAGGGTTTCTAGGTAAAAAATGTTTTGTGTAACTTGTGTGTTTTGTTGCGTGCGTTGTTTTTATTCCTTGAGTTCAATCAGGAGACAATGGTGGTTGACGGTGTGATGGTGCCAGGAGATTCGAGTTCCGCTATGCTGTGTGAATCTCAACAGGGTAGGGTGGGAGTGGGGAAGCTGATGGTGGAAGTTACTAGTGCCTGTGGAAACTTCTTGGAAGGACCACGCTTGTTTTTTGTTTCCACTTCATTTTATATCTTTCAAACCTACTTTTGATGTATCAGTATCAATTCTAATAATGTGCAACATAAGCTAGATGGGGAGCACAAAAGTGAGCCACTATGATCGAAAATAACTTGAAAGCATATACTAATTTGTTGATGGATTAGAAACTTCCAGTCTACCATGAAGAGAACATTATTCTTTTTCCATTTAGTAACACATTTACAATGATTTTCAGTGACTGCATGCTTTTGCAGTTTACTACAATCCTATTTTAGAAATTGCCTCCTGGTAAATATTGTTCCTAGAACATCTGAAACATTGGTAAATTATAATGGAATTAAAAATATCGAGATAAAGTCTGTATACTGTTCATGAATTATTTCTTTTTGCCAGTACTAATTAGCCTTTCTTAGTGTATGCCACTGTGATTTTTTAACTATGTTTTTCATTATGCAGCTGTACTTGAATGGTCTGCATATTGGCCCCGGCCACGCCTTAAGCAGAGAATGTTTTGGTGTCTAACCTATTCTTCTTGAATCTTGGCCAATACAGCTTAATACTTTCATTTGTTGTATTTTTGTTCTTACCTGCTGCTTTTGACCAGGAAAAAAAACCCTCTATGGCTTAAAATCTGAGTGCTAAATATATGCAAAAATACAGATAATGGTCTGCTTCTGGTAGTTGAAGTATCAATATAAAGACAAGCGAGAATATGGGAAATCTATGCTTTTTTTTTTTTTTGTGAATTTATTTCTGTGCTCTGCCTCTCGTTCTTCTCCCTCTTACTAAAGGTGATTATGTTGTATTTTAGGGCTATTATGATCATTATACAGACTTCACAGTATATGGAAATGTTAGTTTGCTTGAATTTAAAAGCATTAGTTGTTTTTCTTTTTTTTTTTTGGGGGGGGGGGGGTAAAGAAAGCTAAGAAATCCATTATATCACAAATAGGACCAAATCTTCAGCTTGTGTCCAGATCCGAGGACAACAAGAATTCACACTTCTGGACACTTCAGCATCAAGCATACAACAGACAACAAAGGGAGGGGGTTATCCAAACATAAGTTTCCTCGGTTGTGTCCATGCCTCATTTAGCCAAACAGTTTGCCGCTCTGTTGCTTTCTCGATGGAGTGTGTGATGGAGCATCTCCAATCTCTGCCCAACATCTTTATGCAGTCAAGGATGATACCTCTATTGGGGTCACTTGGAGAGGTGGTTTCGAGATTGCTTGTATGCCAACTCCAAGTCCATTTGAATAATAATCCTGTTCAATCTCCGATCCCAGCCAATCTTGAAAGCATGCCATACATCCTTGAGTTCTGTCGCAAGTATGTCTAGGTTTCCCTAAAATCCAAACAAACAGAGGCCCTGCTTACCTTTTCTGATACCACAGCTGGGGCTTGCGTCTGTGTTAATCTTGCGCCAACCATTTGCTGGAGTTTTCCAGTGGCTAAGACTCTTGCAGCTGGAGGGCAAATGGTCAGGGAAGTGAGTAGGTGGTCTTGGTTCATCTCCCCTGCCGGTCTGTAGATGCTACTCCTCTTATTTGGATCTTTTGCGGACCTTGGACTGAAAATACTTTTAACTCTTTTCAGCCTATCTGATCTGAGAACTTTCTTTCATAGATTTTCTTATGGTCCTTGGTTAGTAATCTTCTCTTCTTTCATGAGCCGCAAGAGTCCATGAAAATTCATTTGCTAAGTCCTCCTTACAAGTAAGTAGATTCCTGATTATTCAATCTGTGGTGGGTAGGACAAAGAGCTCTTGACAGGTGCCTTTCTCCGGGATCATCTCCCAAATGTTTCTGGCTCTGGGGCAGTCTCTAAGGAGGTGAGAGATTGCTTCAGGTTCACCACATGCCAGATAGCTCCCTGATGACTTGATGTTTCTCCTCCTTTAGCACGTTGGTGAGAATCTTATTTTTGAGGATGAGCCAAATGAAGGCCCTGAATTTTGGGGAAAATTTCATCTTCCATTTCTTTTGCCAAAGTGGGCTGTTGCAGGAGATATTCCAGATAATTTTATCTTCAGCGCTGGAGCAGCTTGGGGTGTGAGTGCCTTGGACGCTTAGATGGGCATCTCCTGGGGCTTACAAGGCTAAATATCTTCATTAGAGTGACTTCCTCTCTGTTAAAACTTGGCCAAAGCATACAATAGCTCTCGCAGCATCCTTACTGCCAAACATCTGATAACCCAGGGCACCCGATGGGCTGTTGGAAATGGTGAAACTGTTAGTTTTTTGAAGCACAGATGCATCAGTGAGGAGACCCTTATGCTTAGAACTACTAGACTCATTCCTGTGGAGGACATGGATTTAAAGGTGGTTGATTTCCTTCTCTGAGATGGACTCTGAGACCACCCCAGTTTGAGAATAAAAGCATTAGTACTATTCAAGATTGTGTCTAACCAATATCTGTAAATTTGCAATTTTGGTTTTGTTAAGTGCCTGGATTTGGGTAGCTTCAATTTTGCACATTTATGAAGGATTTATGGAAGCAGTAAATTGACAATTTTTTTTCTGCATTTCGTTGATAAATTAAAGATAATCAAATTAAGGATAGGAATAAGTAGCGCAACTGCTGCAGTAGCAGATCAGCAACAGTCGAGATATTGCCAGCGGCAGTAATCTGCCAAACGGGAATCAGTTAGCCCAAGATAACTAGTTTGGTGGTTAGGAATCTTGTAGAACTATAATTGGTATGAACCAAAAGTCTAGAACCCATGAGAACTCATCTGGATTCTGTCAAAAGCCTATAAAAGGGGCATAAGCATACTTTTAAGGTCATGTTGAATGAATGAATTTGAGATGTCTGACAAGACTGAGATGTAAATGCCCATGATCTTCTCAATGGAGAAGTCCTGTGGAGAGTCATCTCTCTGTACTGTAAGTGATGGGAACAATCAATAGAGTTTGTAGATCCCTATATCTGATTGTATCTCTTGTCTGGGGGCTAGGAAAGCTAATGATGATTCGAGGAAGACTGGAACATCCCAACTTCAGTCTTATATAATTATTTAAAGCACTGGCCCGCAGGTGACTGACTCCTATAAAATAAGTTGTATGATTGGTGGCATGCATCTATGATACAACTGTGGTAGGTGGTTTAAATTTATGTTTAGTATATGATTTTTGTTTTTGTCAGTGATATCATCCATGATGACTGTTAGTGATGTATGTATTTGGCCTGTTTATTCCTGAATCATTTGCCCTCTGAGGCAAGGTGTTTAACATCTATCAAAGCCCTCTGGTACAATTCTTCTTTGAAGTGCCCTCTTGACCTTGCCTTCTAACTCCTCACTTTTTGTGACAATGGCTAGAATTGAAGGTTTCATTGAAATTCTTGCCAGGATTCTTTGCATTATTTGTCATAGAACAAATTTGTGAAGCTTCAATTTTACTTGGTGATTTTCATGAGTTCATACTGTCAAGTTCAGCTAATTGTTGTTGAATATTCTCTTCAAATTTGACAGGCTCTATGGCTTGAATGCCTTTGGTAGCTAGCTTCTTTGATGCCACCCTGCAGAGATATATATTTCTGTGAAGGTGTTTGACATCTTGTATGTACTTTTCTGACACTTCCTTTTAGAAGATTTGGATCAAATAGCTGCCTATGTTGTCTAAATAATCATTTGAGGATTTATATTTGGAACCACTAGAGGAGTTGTGAGTTTTAAAAGGAAAGGGAACTTGAGCAATATCAGAATTGTGTGGGAGCAAGTCTTTGTTATAACTAATGTGGCCTTTTGCTGGAGTTTTTTTCACTATTACCTGTGACTTTCATAAGTCATTAGTTTGTTCAATAATTACATAATCATACTTGTGGGTGGTTGATGTGTTTGAGATTTTCAATTGTGTGCAATTCTTCTAGCCTATTAGCTCAAATCATTGTGGCAGTGTGTAGTTACATGAAGTGTGTAGGTTCTGATCCTACATTGGCTGCATTTCTCCACCCAAGTTCTGTTTCATGTCCCAATTGACTTTATATTTTGTGTAGGCTTCAATTTTGATTTTATTGTCTTACTTCAATTATTTTTGTGTTTGCTGATCCAGTTATTATTTACCGTTTTCGAATTATTGTATGTGAAATTACAAATAGTCTGAAGTAATTTGTCAATTGTGAAACACGGTTAATCAAATATAAGAATTCCAATTTGTATCAATTCCAGCTGAGATTTCAGACTTTGATGCAAGCGGAAAATAAATAGAGCTCCTATAAATATTTGTATTTAGCGAAAGATTTCGGTAAATATGTTGCTTTCTATATTATGGCTATTTTGATAAGAATAAAATACAATCGACAACACTTTATATGGTTTCCGAAAGTTACTGTGGTCACCATAAAACCATAACACTGGCACAATGCAGTTTACCTTACTTCATTAGCTTTTCCTAGCATCCATATCACAGCCACAGCAGCACTTCTGAGGTATACCAACCACAATATCAGAATTTTGGGATGATTTCAATAGATGAATCAACCCAAACAAAAAAATGAGGAATTGCTCTGTGCAGGAGGATGTCGACACCTATGAAGTTAGTTTAGCTAGTCTTATATAGGAGCTCTATGGAGGATGCAGTTGGACCTGAGTTGAGTTAAGAAGCAGCTAAATCATCATCCTATTGAAATCTGCTTTAACAATGTTGTAAAACTCGAGCACCTTGCTAACTTCAATGGCATTTGCTTAGAGTTTAGCAAGATCTGTGAACCTTGGATATCATTTCAGCTGTGTAGCCAATAAACAGTGACAAGCTTAAAAAACCATTAGGAAAATGTTATTACTAGGCTGCTACAAAAATATTTTCGCCTAATAGTTGTAAGAGGATTAATTTGTGAGTTTGCTTTCAATTTCCATGAATCTTAATTCCACAAAACAGGAGTAAAGAACTGAATAATTTATAGAAAAAGTACCATATATCTCAACTTCTTGAAAATTGTCAACTTCTTTGTGTCCTGTATTGTATTTTTAAATGTGCCTTTTAACCTCAGAAATCTCCCTTGCATTTTGTTTTGGAGCTTACCAAGCCTGGGAATTTCCCAATTCCTCAATTAAAATTCACTTGGAGTTTGGCTGATTTATAGCAAGCCAAAACTATGCTGAAAGTTGCATGCTTACTCTCAGGAATACACAACATGGGAACATTGGCTGCTGATGAAAAGATCCTCAGCTACAATGATGTTGTACTCAGACAATCCGATCTTGACATCCTCAGCGGACCATTTTTTCTCAATGATCGCATCATTGAGTTCTACTTCAGTTATCTGATGTCAAGCTACCCCTCAGATGACATCCTTCTAGTTTCACCAGTCGTTGCTTTTTGGATTGGGAACTGCCCAGATGAAGAAGCCCTTAGAGTTTTCATGGAGCCTTTGAATCTGGGTGCCAAGAAGCTTGTCATCTTTCCCATCAACGACAACAATGATGTGACTCAAGCTGAAGGTGGGAGCCACTGGAGTTTACTTGCTTTTGAGAGAAATGCCAACATATTCGTGCATCATGACAGCTTCAGAGGGGCAAATAGCTGGCATGCTGAAAGGCTTTATGCATCTGTCGTTGGATTCATGGGTTGCTCCGAATCCCATGGAAGGTACGTAGAATATGCAGATACCCCTCAGCAAGTAAATGGATATGATTGCGGTGTGTTTGTTATAGCCATTGCAAGAGCTATATGCTGTTGGTATGTAAGTAGTGGTGGATCTAACGGTGATGATGAAGATGGCCTTTGGTTTTCTGCGATGAAGGAACAGGTGACATTAAGTGCAGTTGCTGAGATGAGAAGTGTGATCCTGCGGCTAATTAGAAGCCTTATGGATGTGTGACTGAGTGCATGACTGTAAGTTTTGAAGAGAAAGTTAGTTCGAGTCTGAGACTTCAACATTTGTACTTCCATTTTGATGTCCATTCCCATTGTATCTTAGTTTGTTATACTACATTTTCTGCTTGCAACAGGATGGTTGGACATTTTCCACCATGGATGTGTAGTCAAATAAGATGTACAATAACTAAGTTATATAGAAATGAGAATGTTATGATAGTTGGGTGAGTCACCCTGAAAAATAAAATAAAGAATAATGATATTCATAAATGTTTTAAAATTACACGTATAAAGCTTAATGAAATGACGTCTAATGTGATTTGGATATTTAAAACGTAGACTTTACGAAGCACGTATGAGGAAATGAAAGTTGTGGTTTGACTTCTCATGTGGTCGGTGATTTTGCATCTTGCTGCAGTGGAATGCATCAAGAACTAGCAGAATGGGATGCAAGAGTGCAGAATTCTGTTGAGGGGGATCTGTGTAAGTATAGGCTAGATGACGCAAAAATTCAAAAACATGGACTGATATGCTGAAATTATTTGCTGAAGCCTGTTGTCATAGTATAAATTTCCACTTAGATATGTAAGAGGAGTCATCTCTTGCTAATGTTTCTGAAGTACATGGCAAGCATGTGTACTATTGATTGCAACCTGATGCTTTTGTGTCAGAAAATAGATCGCGGGCTTCAAGATAGCAAGAGTCGAATCGCAATACCCAAATTCAAGAGCAACAATTATAGTAGTTGCTTGTTGCTGATTCATGTTGATTCCACTGAGTCAGAATCAAAAGCAACAAAATACAGTTTGTTATAACTGATATATACGTAAGCAGTTAGTTGTTTTTGTTATTTAGTTATTCTCATTTTATTGTTGTATAAATATAGAAGATGATGATTGTTAGAGATGTCACAGAATTCAGTTTCATTTTCTAAGTACACAGAGGAAGGGCATCTTCTTGTTTTCAGGCTCTGCTTTCTTAAACATGCTTTCTTTGTTTTCAGGCTCTTCTTCATCCTTCTAATCTTGTTTTGCATCTTAACATGGTATCAGAGAATCAATCCATAGCATCCGAAGGCATACACAGTGCTGAATTAATCTACAGGTCTTCTCATCCTTTTGAAGAAGCAACTTCTTTTTTTTCTTCATCATGGCGACAACACTGGACTGCAACTGATTTTATTACTCTAAATGAAGAGATCTGCTCAACACGGAGTCGAGCAGTGGCTATGGCTCTCAGTGTCAACAGTTAGGAAGGATTTATTGATGGATCTATGATCAAGCATTTTGATTCAAATCCAATCTTTGGTATTTGGAGACGATGTGACAATATTATTTTTACCTGGATTCTGAATTCTCTTTCAAAAGAAATAGCTTCTATTGTCACATACATGACTATAGCAAGGCAGATCTAGCTAGAACTAAAGGAACGATACAGTCACAGCAATGGACCTCCTGTATATCAGCTGCAGAAGATATCTACTAGTGCACAGGATACATCATCATTAACAGCTTTTTTAATAGACTAGAGGTGCCTTGGGAAGAATTATCCAACTATGGACTCGAGTTTCAAAATCGGCATTAGCTTGAAAAAGTTATGCAATTTCTGATGGGATTCGATGATGTATTTTCAAATGTTAGACGACAGATTTATCTCATGGATCCTCCGCCAACAATCAACAAAGTGTTAGCTTTTGTTCTTTAGGAAGAAAGGCAATGAGATAACTTCTTCTATGAATCAAAAAATCTGAATACTGTTGCTTTTACCAGTAAATTTGTATCTATTTTTGTCCGTGAAACTCTCAAATCTACATCAATTTTTCCAAGTTGATTGCTAGTAAATTGATTGCTAGTCATCCATATTATTTAATCTTTCTTTTAAAATCATATTTCCTTCAGAATCTATCTTTTCGGATGACAACTACCCAGAGCACAATAACAGTCAAAATATTGTTGTTGTTGTTCATCATAACTTTGTTTACTTTCATCTTGATAATCAAATTTGTAAGATTGATAAACTTGTGAGATTGATAAAAAGAATAAGGCTAGAAGAAGAAAATCATTTTTTATAAGAGAATAGGAACAAGGAAATTTAGAAGAGGGTTATTACTATATAATAAGATAAGAATTATTA
>JAODPA010025549.1:0-12751 GCA_025585075.1 Nepenthes mirabilis
ATTTTTGTCATTCATTTAAATGATTTTCATAATAATTAGTTTTGAATTTTGATAACAAAGACACCTTCGAAACACGACCGCCAAGACAGTATTTTTAAGACGACATTCATTCCCAATAACAAAGAGTCATCATTATGATTTTAAATGTGAAATTTATTTTCTAATTTAATAATTTTTTTGAAGAATAAATAATCACTGTCTAAAAATTTAATAATTCAATCACATTAATATTTGATGGGGACGGCTGTAGTAAGCCAGCCTAAAAAGATAAGTGATTGAGGATTTATAGCGTTCTATTTATTTTTGGAATGGTCAACGCTGCCGTTGAACAGAGAGGCATCCTAAGCAGGCCGAAGCGGCCCGAAATAAACACGAGCCGAATCGAAATTGGCCCACGCGCACCTTCCCATGCCTCAACTGTCGTTTATCCTAATTCTTCACACCTCCAGGAATGTCAATATTTTCTATAATGAAAATCTCTTAGAATCAAAGTACATCTCGGAAGGAAGGCTCATAAATCTGCACGACTCTTAGAGGAGGCATCAATAATCATAGCGCATAGCATCTCCATAGAAGAAAAGGAATCCTTCTTCCTAACTGTTGTAGTCTAGAATGGCGTCCGCATTCATACTAGAAAAGGTAATAATCCCCACAAAGGGCGGGCATCCCGTCTTGCCACTTAAAGAGGGCGATGAAGGCCTACGGCTATAAAAAGCCATGGAGACTCATTCCATAGACACACTCTCTTACATACTCAAACTAATAAAAGCTCACCAAGCTCTCAAGCATCCAATCACTCTAGTATCTCTCTCTATTACTAGTTCCCTGCGAACTCAATATTTGGAGAAACTGATCTCCACAAACTCTCCACAACTAAAGCTACTCTCTACAAGTGCACCTCCGATTCTCATTCTCTAACCTCTCACCCAACATTCATCTTTACATCCTCTATATTTACCTTCTTATTCTGAAAAGGGCGATTACTGAATTGAATATCGGAGTGTTTACGGTGAGACAACCTCTGGCTGTCTTCTGACCACTTATTTAAAATTGTGGTGTGTAGAATCTCAGGGACGAAGGATGGTGGCCGAAATTCGAAGACCTAGTTCGACCCGAATCCGTTCAAAATTTGGATCCAGGATGCATTATTGGTATCGTCTGTGGGAACGCTAACGAAAAGCCGATCAACTACTTCTCCTAAATCAGTATCATCTGGCAATATAGTGAGTACAAGGGCACGAGCTAGCGTTCTCGCTAAAGAAGTTACCTCCCCCGACCATGACCACTCAGCTAGTAGTCGAGTCGGAGAATAACCTGCTCCAATCTTTCTAGTCATGGCGGAGCAGATGAACAAGATGTCACAAATATTCCAAACCCTCTACACACACCATGGTAAGCAGAAGTAGGGGCTCACTCCTCCTCGGCCCACACGCTAACCTCCAAGTGGAGAGGTGAGAGGAAGAAGAAGCTGACTAAGAAGACAACAAGGCTGGGCAACTCTCACATCCCTATAACCTCTAACACCCAGAGCCATTCGAGGCTTGTGGGGAGTTTGAGCCATGGGACTCCTGATGAGAGCCCAAGAGAAGAAATCTTAGATATTCTCGGGATGAGCGGAGGCCTCCTGTACAAGACGGAGCCTCCCACATCACTCGGCCGACGAGCGGTAGTAGCCGGCCAGCGTAGCACTATACAGCTGAGTGGACAGAGTTGAGGACCTATATTAACTCTAAAATATCTACAACCTCCTCTCAAGTGAAGGAGAAAGTTCAAAAGATTTGGAACTGCGTTTTCAAATATGAAGATGGAAAACACACGGCCGATTTGAAGAGATCTCCATTCACCATGAAGATCCGGACCCAACTGATGCTGCCAAAGTTCAAAATGCCAACCTTAGATTCTTATGAAGGGAGCACTGATCTTATGGATCACCTAGAGCACTTCCAACCCTTACTAAGCTTTCAAGGGCTGGAAGAGGCATCCATGTGCTAGTGTTTCCCTCTTACTCTAAAGGGAGATACCAGGATATGATTCTACCGGTTCTTGACAAATTTGATTCGAAGCTTCTGGGACCTCACAAATAGTATCCTGACTCAATACGCCTCAAATCGCCTCAAAGAGAAGCAGTTGTGGCATCTTGCCCATATGAAGTAGTCAGGCGAGAACCCGAGAAAGTTCCTAGAGTGGTTCACGGCTAAAGCTCGGAGAATGCCCAAACTCACCGAAGAAGTGAAGCTCAGTAGTTTCATTTTTGTGTTGGGATCGGGCGACTTCTTCAAACACTAAGCTCACAAAAACCCACAAACCTTTTGAAAGACAACATCTATCACCTGAGCTTACGTGGTGGTTGAAGAAGCCAATGAGGCGAAGTATCCGAAGCGAATCGACTAACCTCGCTTTTTTCCTACAGAAAGAAAGAGGAAGAATGGAGGCAGTGACAACCCCAGGAAGAAGCTACGCAGAGCTGAACCGCTGGAGCGAAAGAAGTTCAGGCCCATAAACCTGACTCTGTTGAATGACACTCGGGCCAATATCTTGATACAAATTTAGGAGGAAAAATTTGTGAAGTGGCTAAAACCGATGAAGAACATGAAGGGAGGAAATCTGTCTAAATATTACGACTTCCATCGATCTCCGGGTCACAACACGGAAGACTATCGGACGCTATAACGAAAAATTAAAGAGCTGATCTACCGAGACGACCTCACAAAGTTTCGGAGGAACCTTAGGTAGAGTTGTAGAGCCTCAGGTAGAGACAGGTTTGATCAGCCTCAACCGTTAGCAACCGGGGTGGTCAACATGGTGACTACCAAACCTGCCAAGGCCCACCCTACGGATCACAAGAAGCCAGCTAAGCACAAGAAGTAGAGGGTAGGGGAAGATGTCATTAGTTTCAGCGAGAACGATATGACGCATGCAATCTCCCCCATACTGATCCTCTGGTTATATCTGCGCTCGTTTCAAATGGTACTCTTGACTACCAGTTGAAACGAGTTTTTATTGATAATAGAAATATGAATTTACTCTACTTCGATACATTCTTCAAACTCGGATTTAAAAAGAATCAAAGCAAACCGGCTGAAGGGCCGCTATATGGGCTAGATAATGAGCTAGTAGCCGTCTAGGGATGATACTACTAGAGGTTACCTTGGAGATGTACTCCAAAATGGTGAGTCATACACTCACCTTATTGGTTGTTGACCTGCCTCCGTATACAACGCCATTCTTGGCCCGCTGTGCCTACCAACGTTTGGGGCTATTACTTCAATATCACACTTAAAAATAAAATTTTCAATAGTATGTAGTATTGGCGAAGTGTTGGGTGATCAGGTAATCGGACGAACATGCTACATATCTCAGATAGTGCTGAGCGGTAGCAAAAGGCACATAGAAGAGTTAGACCATTGAGACGAGATGACCCTGCAGCAGGCGCAGTTTGGTGAGACCACTGACATCGTACCCCTGAGTCCGGATGATCCGAAAAATACATATAGGTAGGGGACTCGCTCGTCGAACCCCTGCATGATGAGCTGACTAGCTTCCCAAGGTGAAATGCAGATGTCTTCACGTGGACGCCCATCGATATGCTTGGGATTTCGGTCTGGGTAATGGTCCACAAGTTAGGTCTCAATCCCGACCACAAACCTATTAGGCAAAAATGGAGAAACTACTCCGTCAAGAAGCTTATAGCCATCTAGAAGGAGGTGAAGAAGTTGTTGGACACCGGGTTTGATCAGGAGGATTAGTACTCGGATTGGCTCTCCAACGTGATTCTGGTCAAGAAGAGTAATGAAAAGTGACGGATGTGCGTCGAATTCACCGACGTCAATCAAGCCTACCCAAAAAATAGCTTCCCATTACCTAGAATTGACCAGCTGGTGGATTCTACTTTTGAGCATGAGCTGCTAAATTTTATGGATGTGTACTCGGGTTATAACTAGATCCGGATGAGTTCAGAAGATGAGGAGCACACCTTGTTCATGACCGATGAATGGACCTATTGCTACAAGGTCATGCTTTTCGATTTGAAGAACACATGT
This sequence comes from Nepenthes mirabilis, assembly GCA_025585075.1. NCBI lineage: Eukaryota > Viridiplantae > Streptophyta > Magnoliopsida > Caryophyllales > Nepenthaceae > Nepenthes > Nepenthes mirabilis. The sequence goes on from JAODPA010025549.1 coordinate 4,041, forward strand.
GCAATTTACCAGATGCTTGTGAATAAAATGTTCAAAAAGTAGATCGACCACAATATGGAAGTGTACGTGAATGACATAATCGTCAATAGCAGTACCACAAACGACCATATTCGCAATTTAACTGAAACCTTCGAAGTACTTCGTGCGCATCAGATGAAGTTAAGCCCATTAAAGTATGTTTTCAGAGTACCCTCTAGAAAATTTTTGGGTTTTATCATCTCCCAATGAGGAATCGAGGTAAACCCAAAGAAGATTAAAACTCTTACGGATATGACTCCACCACGGAGTGTTAAGGATATCCAGAGACTGACCGGGAGACTGGCAGCGCTCTCCCGCTTTTTGGCCTAGTCTGGAAACAAGTACCTTCCATTCTCCAAGGCTTTAAAGGGGACGAAGGCGAATGGATTCTAGTGGACGGCAGAGTGTCAGGCCGTCTTCGATAAACTAAAATAGTACCTGGCAAGTCCACCACTACTGAGGTCAGAAGGGGAGGAGTTGTATCTCTACCAAGCAGTGTTAAAGGTAGCTGTTAGTTCAGTTTTGATACGCCAGGATTCTGATGCACAGTGGTCGGTCTACTACGTGAGCAAAATGTTAATTGGCACCGAGATTCACTGCCTACACGCCAAAAAGCTCGCCTTGGCATTCATATTGTCAGCTAGGAAATTGAGGCCATACATTCAAACTTATCGAATAGTCATCCTAACCAACAGGCCGCTAAAGGGAATCCATCAAAAGTCTAATATCGCAAGATGGCTAGTTAAGTAGGTTATTGAGTTAGGAGAGTTTGACATTGAGTTCTGGCCCAAATCAGCCATCAAAGGGTAGGCACTGGCTGACTTCATTGTTAAAATCATAACCCAAATCGTCGATGAACACTGTGCTGACAACACGGATCATCATTTTGAAGCACCGAATTAGGTCTTCAACATGGACAACTCGTCTACTAATTCAGGCAGCCGGGCCAAAGTGGTCCTAAGGACCCCAGACGGGTTTGCGGTGAATTAATCATTGAAACTCAATTTTTCGGCCATCAATAATGTTACTGAGTATGATACCCTACTAGATGGACTATGACTAGACAAATAGTGCTCAGCTATGCGCTTGACTGTCTACAACAACTCAGAGGTAGTCGTCAACAAGATCCATAGGAATTTTGAAACATGCAAGCCTCTCTTAGCTAAATATTTAGCTAAGGCAAAAGGCGCGATCCAAAGGATTGACAAGCTTAACCTAGTCCACGTACTTAGGGCTGAAAATTAGAAGGCTAACCAACTTGCAAGAGTACTAATGACCGAAAATTCAGAGTAGTACTCGAGGGACATGCGGGAGATCTTAAGCACTCCCGGCATGAGGAATAGGAAGCGATGTAGATCTCCAATTGTGAGAACTGGATATCACCCTACTAGAGGTACCTCGCGGATGGTTCCCTACTGGAGAACCCAAACGAAGCCAAGCAGATTAAGAAGATGACCAGCTGGTACACTATAGTTGACAGAAAATTATATCACAGAGAATACTTGACTCTGTACCTCTAGTGCCTTACCCCATAGGAGGCTTACTACGCATTAAGTGAAGTCTACATCGTAATTTGCAAGTCGCACATTGGCGGCAATAACCTAGCATTCAAGGTGATGGGACAATGATATTACTGGCTGACAATGAAGAAGGACGCTATGGAATTTGTGAAGAGTCGTGAGATTGTCAACTTCATGGTAATATTCACTACCAACCACCTACAGAGCTGGGAGCCCTCCAGGCATCTTTGCAATTCGCTCAATGGAGGCTCAATATTTTCGGCCGGTTTTTCATTACAACCGGTAAAAGGAAGTTCATTATCGCGGGTATTGACTACTTCACCAAATGGGTTGAAACTGCCCCATTGGCCTTGAGCATAATGCCATGAAATTCGTCTGCCGGAGCATTGTGAGCAAATTTAGTGCTCTCGAGATAATTGTGATTGACAATGGAATACAATTTTTGAAGAAGCGCTTCACCAAGTAATGTACCAACCTGAGCATTAGATTGGTCCACATTTCAATGGCATACTCCCAAGTGAACTGACATGTGTAGGTCACCAATTGATTGCTATTGCACGGTCTAAAGACCAAATTGGAGGACACAGGGGCTAATGAGTTGAACTGCCATCTGTGCTTTGGTCATACTGAAAACTCTCAAGGAACCAATGCATGAGACACCTTTTAGTTTCTACTATGGGACTGAGACTGTAATCCTGGTCAAGATTGGGCTTTCAAGTCTCAGGATCGAAAACTTTAACCCAGTAGGCAACTCCTAGAAGATCAAGGAGCATCTAGACTTATTAGCGGAAGCCAACGACACCGTCAGAATACGCACGGCTGCCTACTAACAGCAAATCACCCGTTATTATAATAAGAAAGTAAAAGCGTGGCAATTTGAAGTGGGAGACCTCGCCTTGCGAAGCATTAACGCTATGGGCAAGACATCCAATGGGAACAAGCTCTTCCCAAATCGGGAAGGCTCATTCCTCATATCAGCTGTTCTGTACAGCGGAGTGTACAAGCTCTAGACCCAAAACGGTAAGTTGGTTCTACGGACGTAGAATGTAATCCATTTAAAGCGCTACTTTCAGTGAAAGGTCACACGAGACCCAGGTAGATCATATGTGTAGCCACAAGTCTGCTTGTAATGGTATTTGTGTATTAATAAAATATCTTTCCTTTTTTATATGTTATTATTTCTCTGCTTCTTCTCTTTTTGCCATATGTACGTTTGCGTGTAGGTTGCATAAATACAAAAGACCTAAACTGTCCCTAAATCAGGTGGGTCTTCACTTACTTGCCTCTAAACATTGGTCTCATACTAAGCGACCCATAAGTGGCCGAACTATAACTTGATCTTATACCAAGTGGCTCATAAGCAGTCGAATTAAATTTTAGTTCCAAACCAAGCGGCCCATAAGCAGTTAAATTGAACCTTGATCCCAAACCAAGCGGCCTATAAGCGGTCAAATTAAACATTTGTCTCATACTAACCGGCCCATAAGGGGTTGAATTAAACCTTGGTTTCATCTCTAGCGGCCCATTCATGATCGAACATGAAACCTTAGGGGGCTTATATAGCACGCGCACGACGATCTCCTTCTGCAGGAGATAATGCAGTCAATTTACAACGGTCAATAAATTTGGGCAAAATGTAAAAGAATAAATGCTCCAACGGAAGGTAATATGCCCAGAATAATAACCTGGGTACAACCACTTGATACAAAAACCCAATCCAACTAATAAAGAGTATGCTTGTATACAAAAAGAAAAACTTTATACAGTGCCACATGTACAAGAATCTATCACGACTCATTCTGATGGCTGCCCAAGCATGAAGGGTCCCTTGGGGGATGCGGCGCAGGCCTCCATCCACGACTGACCGGCTATTTAATTAACTCTTATCGACGAGAGGTACCAATATTCCTCGAGTCCAGAAAGCCAACTAGAAAATGGGGATCCGCCAGGGAAACTATCTGTCGGCTGAAGTCTATCCCAACTTGAAACTACTCCTCCAAGGCTGGATCCACCTCTTTCGGGCGGAGCCTTGTCCTCAACTCGCCTTCGAGAGCCACGATCCTCTCCATTGCTTGAGCGAGAAAGCGAGAGACTACATACAGCCCGACTTCAGACTCTATTAGGGCCTGGTCAAGATAATTAGCCAGCACTTGATTCTACACTGCTTTCCCAACCGCTGCATTAACGCGACGTTCCATATCTTTGGCCACGAGATTAGTCTAAGCCTGCATCATATGGGCGATCTTGTCTCCGTGCAAAGACAGAAAGTTGTCCAACCCACGAGACCTCCTTACTCGCTGAGAAAGCGAAAAAAGGAGTCAACAAAGGAAAATTGCAAAGGGTCAACTGTGCCTCTATGCAGCTAAGTGGACATGCCTGACCAGAGGGGCCAGTAGACCCCTTGGAATGGGGAAACCCCTGAGGCACCCTGGGGATAGAGACGTGGGAGGCATAGATGATTCTACTCCTCATTCGCATCCACATTAGTAAAGTCCCCATCATTGCTCTCGGATCGCGTCCTTTCGTCACTACTCTCCCCTTTAGAGGAAGATTCCGGCGTGGGAGGAGAGGACATCTCTTTCCCAAAATCAAGCAAATTGGGGATATCAATCATATTCTTGTCAGCTATAATGAATGCAGAGAAACTATGGAACCAAGCAATGGACCGAATCGCAGGAGACGCTGTGGTTATATAGACAAAATTTTCCACCAAAAACGGCATCATAACAGGGTTCAAAGGGTCGTGTCGCTTCTGTTTAAGGAGACACAAGTCTTTACTCGATTGAACCCGCCTACAGCACGTGAAGACAAACGTTACATCATATCATTGAATGGTTAGTCTGCAATGGTCAAAGCTCTAATATGACCGGCAAGACCACGCATGTGCAACAAGTCGGCCGGCTGGCCAGTGAGAAGTAAATAAGGGAGAAAAAAAGTGAAAAGCTGGGTGAAGGCATAATACTCAACGCATTGGTGGAACGAACTTTTTATTAATAAGGTTCAATTTACAATTACATGACGAAAAGAACAAAATGTAAAAGTCCAAACTTAAGTCGCGGGACCATTAGGAGGTGAGGCTCCCCTCTAGTTTAGAAGTATTCCACTAAGTCCTCACGATCCATTGCCGCGCTATTTAGTGGGTCAAGAACGCCTACGAGAAAGTCGGGTGACATCAGAGAAACAATCCACCTATAGAGGTTGACGCCTTCCCAAACTTTGGTCTTAAGCAATAAGCTCACCTTCTCTGGATGCAGGCAGACTGACATCTCAACTTCAAGCCTAGTGACTCTCCCTTGAAATTCACCCTCCTGCCGCTCAACCCTAGTGGCCTGAGCCTCCAAGCTCCCTAGCCTTTCTCTCAACTCTGCCAACTCAAACATGATGGCAGCATTTTCCTCCTGGTTTCTTCGGGCCTGAGCAGTGCTCTCTTCCCTATCTCTATGGGCCTCAGCGACAATGGCATCTGAGCGACTTAGGAGCTCCATCAGTTAGAGAATTTCCTCCACCCTCTCTTCGATCATCTCACCCCACTGGCGCAAGCCCTTCACCATCGCACCGAGTATCCTTTGGTCCTACAATCCCAACAAAACAAGGACAAAGACAAGAAGCTTCCCTCAAGAGTTTACCGTCAAGAATTTGTGCTTCTTCTTTTTGCTCGCCGGTCCTTGTGAACCTAAGCTTTGTTGTGGGAGCTCCCGTGATGAACCGGTCGAGAGGCTAAGTGTGGCGGCTGTAGGAGCCAACTTTGTAGTGATCATCACTCTCTCTGCAACTCCAACCCCACCAGAAGGGACCTCCACTGAAGTGACTTTGACGTTGCCCATGGACTCAGGAAGCGAAGCAACGGTGAGACAGACCTCACCAGTCTCCACCGGCAGCTCAAAGGCTGGCTCCTCCAGCCCTCCTACTTCAAGCGCCAACTCCACCGGAGCCACAGAATCACCTCGCAACGATGGCACGACACCAAGCTAGCGGGAGTCTCCACCATAGAATGTTCTCTAACTTCAACCAGTTATCCAGTCATGTAATAATCTGGCTAGGTGGAGGAAGAAGAAGAAGGTGCAGCGAGAGCCACCCACTTTTTTCTAGGACTACTGGAAGATTCACCAATAGTAAGAGCCCCAACTTTCCTCTTAGGTTGTGATGTCACCGGCGGTAGAGTTTTGAACTTTTGGACTAGTGAAGGAGGACCCAAACGAGCTCTCCTGGCCTCCTCCCAGGATACCAAGTGATCCCTCCTAAATTTTTGACCTTAGAAATCTCCTGGTGGTGCTCTCGTACCAACTACAGCTGATGCTCCACAACATCAAGCTCTGCCTTAAAGGGCTTCCCAGTGAAGACCTCAAGAATGTTGCCCCATTCTCTGGACAGGGGCCAATCATCAAATACACATGCAAAAAAGAACTAGTCCTTTCAATTTTTGACCGACTCATAAATGGCGCCGCTAATAGCCCACTCCCTAGGAGAGAACGAAATCCACTCCCCACTTTGAGTAAATCGAAAAATAACCCTCACGGCCTCCAACGTCAATAGTCGCGAATGATGGCACAGAAAGATACAAAGTGAGCAAAGATAGCTCACAACATTCGCGTGGAGCATATGATAGAAACGCATAACACCGTGAAGATGCGGAGTATCTCCTCAGGAATTGGGAGACGAAGCCCACTCCGCAGGTGAGCCTCATAAATAATAGTATGTCTCACCGGAGGAGAGCAAACCCTTTCCAGCTTCCTTGGAGGATGGGATGTTGTATTGCACATAATGTTCCTTGACTTCGCTTGGAGTGATAACTGAGGAAATTTCATTAACGAAGGGCATCATGAAAGCAGAGTAGAAAGAGAGATGAGGACTGGAAATGTTGTGGAGAAGAAAGGAGCAAGAAGGCTTGGACTGTCATGAAGCTTTTATAGAGATTGCCGCTGCCGAAGAGAAGCAGCGCATCGAAAAGGCGTGGCAGTCATAACGAATACGTGTTGATTTCAGAGAGGATGCAGTCAAGTCGAATCTTCTAGCGCATTAATTATTGAAATTACAACCGTCCTATATGATGACACGTGGCAAAAGGCAACGGGCAGCTCAGAGTGGCGGGAGTCTCGAAATAACTATGCAATCCTTTGATTGCCCAGCTGGCGGCATAATGAAGTGATGCGTCAAGGACAAGTCAAACGTTACGGTCAACGAATTCGGTCAACGTTTACCTCTGCTCCATTTTTCAGATTCAAGTGTTACAATCAATGAATTCGGTCAATGTTCGCCTCCGCTCCATTCTCTAGATTCAAGTGTTATGGTCAATGAATCCGGTTAATATTTGCCTCTGCTCCATTCTCCGTATTTAAGTGTTATGATTAGCGAATCCAATCAACGCTCGCCTCCACTCCGTTCTCGAGATTCAAGCATCGTGGTTAACAAATCCAATCAACGTTCTTTTCCACTCCATTCTCCATATTCAAGCGTTATGGTCAACATTCACCTCCACTCCGTCCTCCGGATTCAAGTGACATAGTTAACGAATCCAGTCAGCGACCATTCTGGCTCCTACCTAGATATTGTCAACGGGCCCGATCAACCTCCATTATGGAGCACAAGACAAAAAAAAGGGCAGAAAAATATGCATGACAACGAAAGACAAAAGCCAGAAAAAATTACAAGTTTTCTCATTAACTTCCTCTTTACAAGTTACGCGGTCAACAGAGGCCAATACGTGACAGAACAGAAGGGAAGAGGAGGAGAGTTACATAAGGGGCCCGCAACCCTCAAAAGAGTTATCGAGATTTGAATGTGGGTGGGATCGAATCTGGATTCAAATCTCGATAACAGCCACCCCCACGAAAAAGGGTGACCAAAGCGACATCCTGGACGAAAAGGGGTGGCCAAAGCAGTTTAAACTTCATGATTCGAAGCAACAGCACCAGAGAGCGCGAACAGCCTAAGCTTCAATTTGGCAACTGGGATGACAAGCTTCCTGGCAAAGTTGAGCTCCTGTGCCATCCCGTTGGGCAACAAAGAAGGCAATGCTGAGCAACGTCAAGAGCCCGGTAATTTACAACGCGTGGGGAACCAAATGGAAGCACTAAGCACCAAAAGGTAACAGTGCTGGTGAATCTGTAGAGAATCAAAAAGTAGGGGAATCCCGTTAAGAACAGTGAAAAGGAGAATATGGGACGGACCTGAGGAGACGACATAGCCAGTCACGTCCGATCGTAAATATGCTGGAGGCCAGAAATCCAGGCGATCGGCATAGGGGCTAGTGATGGGGACAACTGTAGTGGGCTGATCCAAAAGGATAAGTGACCCAAAATCCATAGTGGCCCATTTATCCCTGGGAAGGTCAACGCTGCCGTTAACCAAAGAGGCATCCCAGGAAGGTCGAACGCCACCCAAAATAAACACGTCCGAGATCGAAATCAACCCACGCGCACCTTCCCAAGTCTCAATGGTCATCTGTCTTAATTCTCCGCACCTCTAGGAATGGAAATCTCTTCTATAACGAAAATCTTCCAGAATCAGAGCACATCCTGGAAGGAAAGCTCACAAATCAGTGTGCGACTTTCAAAGGAAGTCTTAACGGTCACTCCATGCGACATTTTCACAAAAGGAAAGGAATCCTTCTTCCTAACTGTTGCAACTCAGAATGGTGCCCGCATCTATACTGGGGAAGGCAACAATCCCCACAGATGGCGGACATCCCACCTCGCCACCTAAGGAAGGAGACAGAGGCCCACGGTTATAAAAAGTCATGGAAACTCACTCCATAGACATGTTCTCTTACATACTCAAACTAACAGAAACTTACCAAACTCTCAAGTACCCAATTACTTGCTATCTCTCTGTTACTAATTTCCTGCGAATTCAGTACTTAAAGAAATTGCTCTCCACAACTAAAGCCACTCTCCATGAGTGTACCTCCGATCCTCATTCTACAATCCCTCACTCAGTATTTATCCTTGCATCCTCCATATTTACTTTGTTATTCTTAAAAGACTAATTACTGACTTGAACGTTAGAGTGTTTACAGTGGGATAATCTCCAGCCATCTTCTGACCTCTTATTTAAAATTGTAATATACAGGATTCTAGGTACGAATTACGGTAACCAGAATCCAAAGAGCCAGTTCGACCTGAATCCGTTCAAAATTTAGATTCAATATGCACTAACAGCATATTTTGTATGATA
>JAODPA010025560.1:0-12751 GCA_025585075.1 Nepenthes mirabilis
ATTCTAAAGGCTCTCCAACATTGACAGCTAGTTTATAGTCTTTAGCCACTAAAACTAACAGTTGATAAATGACACGGCATGACCGAGAGGAGAGCATGGTTTTGCCTAGATTTATCTTCCTTTAGGGTCCGTTTGGATTTTAAAAATCTTCCGTTTGCACCTTCGGGCACATTCACATTCTCCAACAGTGTAATCTTATGGTAGCTTCAGAATGTCAAGAACTAAAAACAAATTGCCTTTCAGTATTAAATTTGTCACTAAAACATGCATGCATTCACCCCACCCATCACAAAAGCCAAGAGAGTGTATCCTCTCGTTGCGAAGTTTGAAGGAATCACGAATTTAGGGTTTCGGGAGTTTTAGAGGGGAAGAAAGAAGCAGAGTGAAGAAAAGCGAACAGAGAGAGAGAGTTAATGAAGGATGACAAATTGTATCATTGAACTTAAAGCCTGATCAATTGGTATTTCAAAGTATGGTTTCAAGTACAGATTATCACTCGCTTTATGCACACAAAAAAGCAATCTAATAACCAATTTAACAATCAAAACAAACTAATTACAACAATTGATCCAAGAAAATTTGCCACGTCACAAAGGAATAATTTCATAACACAGTTATTTATAATTATATCCTTTTAACTCTTAATATTGAGCCTATCCAGCTGCTTGGCCCGATCATTGTTTGGTAACACCCCATTGCACGATAGAGAATAAATGTCTTCTATTAACATCTTAGATAAATAAGATAAAAATAAATAATAATATAATATTCTGATAAATATGTTCGTTATTTTATATTTAGTGGTGATATAAGTGATCTTAATCTTTCCTTCTTGAATATTCTCCCTAATCAAGTGTCAATCCAACTCAATATATTTAAATCGTTTGTCAAAATCTAAATTTATCAGAATGTGAATAACTGTTTTATTGTCACAATATAATAAAATAGCATAAGAATGATAAACTTAAAAATCTGCAAGAACATAACATGACAATATTAACTCAGAAACATTTTGTTGCCATAACATAATATTCAATCTATATGGAAAAAAAGAGGAATAACTGATTGTTTCTCCAATTTTCATTAAAATGAGAAAATGTAATCCACTAAGAAAATGTAATAAGCAGTCACTGCTTTATGTGTCTCAGGACATGAAGCATAGTCAGAGTAACAAGATGCCCTTGGATTCAGTGATGAAGTAGGAAATAAAAGTTCTTGTCCTGGTGCGTTTTTGATATAGCTCAGAACTCGGTGGGCAGCTGTGAAATGCACAGTGATGAGATGGGATGATGCACCACTGGTGGTAAGCTTTACTTTTACTTACATGATGCCCACTAAGTTTCTGGACTAGGATTGCTAAAGGCCCAAAAGGCATGAGCAGATTGAGTTTATTCTTAAACACAACAATTTTGACACTCTGAAAGACTCTAGCCCATGACAGGCTGATCGATGACTCTTGGTGTAATCTAGGAGCAGCAGCATGTGCCTCTATATGTTGATCGACTTTCTTCTGAGCATCTCTCTATGCAGTAGACAGACTCATCCTCAAAAGCATTAATCAACAAATCATCTTCGGAACCCATCTACAACAATGAACATCTTAATATAAGACATACAGAACAGCAGCCGAGAGCATCCAAACTCATTGGCCAATATATGCAAACACATAATGTTACGTACTCGTCAATATCCTCCTCGGAGTTTACTTACTGAACGTACGGGGCCAATAATTCACTATCAGCAGCCGCGGTACCTCCCTTCCTGACCATCGTCGGACACAGACGCTGTCAGACCACCAAACCATCTTTTAAATTTAAAGAATATATTCAGCTGAACGCCCCTTTCCCTTCACTCCCCTCGCCGTCAACGATAATTTTGCCAGCCACCGCCATGAAGCACGCATCATTTAGTGCTCTCATTGAGATCAACGCGGAGGAGATTGAAGGACGAGCACTCGACACACTCGAAGTGGCCATTGTCAAACTTGCCGACGCGATGAAAGACCTCCAACAGGCTACCGATAGATTTTGCGGCACCTTGTCTACCGCGGTTGCAACCACAGCACAAATCCGGTTGCCCATCATTGAAATCAACCAATTACTCCATAGATTCGAGCAATACCTTACTCAGCCAGTGAACTTTTCAACTTATGTGGTTTCTCCTCTATTACTTCCCATCTTTTGGTTCCAATTGCTCCACATCTTCCCTTTCCCCAACTTGCAAGCCCTTCCTATGTTCATCCTCCACCACTGCTTCCAAAATCGCCACCGCAAACTTCATTCCCAACCTCTGTCAGAATGTCACCAACTCCATTAGACGTCACCACCGTTCTTCAGTTACCCTTACCTCAACCGGAAATTGTTTCCTTCGTCACATCTGTACCACCTCATATACCCCAAATAGCCGTTTCAACTCTTACCTTAGAACAATTTCGGTCATCCTGCCCCAACGCACCGATCATCTACCATTGCCAACTACAAATTCCTCTTTGTCTTCAACTCTATCATCGTTCACGGCTCCCACTACCAAAACTTTACCCCAAACTCCTGAAAATTCCCAAACCGATGATCCTGGAGGCTTGCATTTCTACTGCCTGCCTGCCTTCAAGCAGTTTTTACACTACCTAGAGGTACCACTGCAATCTCTGGCTTTCTCCAGTTTTCCTCTTACACATCCTACTAAAAGGGCAATCCACTGTGAGTCCCTATTATTGCCAACTGTATCATTACCTAACACCACCGGCCAGGCAAGATTAGGGAAGGAGACACTGGATTTGAGCCGATAGCTAATCACTCACACCAAGGTCAATCCCAGCCATGAGACTGCTATCGGGCACCAATTTAGCAATTACAAATATCCCTAGCCATATGGAAGCAAAGTCTGCACAAATGAAATTTGTAAACCCTTCGCAACTGAAGAATCTCAATCATCGAGAAGTATCCGACTCAACATTCCTTCATGGATTTCGAGTTGCTCCTCCAAAGGCATTTAATGAAAGTTGTGCTGGTTATGTGATTGATGGGAAGGAGGGCTTAGGCAATATCTCAAAAAATGTATAGTCAATACCAAAAGTTCTAATTCCACCGTTGCCAAATGAATCAAATGGATGTAGAGCTCCCATAAGTAGTTGCTATTGGGAATGAAAACCCAAGCTTAATGGGTATTATGAAAAATCTGGGTGTGGAAACATTAACACACCACCAGTGCTCCTTCTTCCTGGCTTTGGTGTTGGCAGCTTTCATTACAAAAGGCAATTGGAGGATCTTGGCCTTGATTTTAGAGTTTGGGCTGTGGATTTTTTCGATCAGGGTATGTCGTTGCCGATGGAAGATCCCACTCCTTTGCCTATGGAAGAGGATCTTTCTGAAGGGAAGGCTTTTACATGGGGTTTTGGGGACAAAACTGAGCCATGAACAAATGAGCTTGTTTACTTTGTTGATCGCTGGAAGGATAAAGTTCGCTTCTTCATCGAACAGGTCATTGATGAACAAGTTTATATTGTGGGTAACTCGCTTGGAGGATTTTCACGAGCAAGCCCTTCCTCTGGCGCTAATCAATTTGAACGGCCAAGCTGTGTGCTGGCTCTTTGCTGCTCAACTGTACCAATTGCTTGCTTGGCTACACGTAGATGCTCCTTCTATGATACACCGCAGACGAGAGCACAAAGTAAAACAGGGCAAAGAGCAACAGCCACAATGCTTGACCACAAGTACCCCAGGTTTAACTTTGAAGACAAGGTTATTTTGATGAGGACGGCAATGTTACGTACTCGTCGATATCCTCTCTGGAGTTCACTTACTGAACGTACGGGGCCCATTAATTCACTATCGGCAGCCGCGATACCTCCCTCCCCCACCATCGTCCGACACAGACGCTCTCGGACCACCCAATCATCTCTTAAATTTAAAGAATATATTCAGTTGGTGCATATGGGTCTATTAGTGTATACTGCTATTATATTTTGTCTGTGTATTCTGCCTACGTGATGGTATATGCCCCGTTTCCTATTTCTCGTTCCCCATTTCCCGTTCCCTGTGTCCCATATATATTACTCTGATATGAGTATAATGAAAGGGAGGACATATTTTTCACTGTCCACTTACTCTCCCTCTCTCTGGTTCTTCTCTCTGCGCCCTTCCCCTTCTCTCTCGAACTCACTCTCTTTCTCAGACTGCTTCATGTTCCTTCTGCTCTCCCTAATTTCCCTCTCTCCTCTGCCTGAATTCTCCTCTCCCTTGACTCCCCTCGCCGTCGACGATGATTTTGCCAGCCACCGCCGTGAAGCACGCATCATATTACCCATTATATTTTAGCATGTACTATATAGCTATGTTGTTGGCATAATTACGAAAGTGCAATCAATCAAGTCATGCTTATATTTTCATACTGCAAATGAGTCAAAAATAACAAGTGCAAAGGGCGTTTGGGAGCATCAATCTTAGTAAGAATACGTGCAAAACTGACTTATCGGAAATATATATCAAACTAGAACAACAGACAAACAAGTGGATAACTTACTTCAAAATGGGACTGGATTCTAACCTCATTGTGATTATTTTTATGATGGAAACATGTTAAATAGCCCATTTATAAGCATGGCAGCAGAATAGGCCATAATTAATTCAAAGGATTTGTGGGTCCTGGAATAACAAGCTTGAAGCTGATGCAAAAGAAAAAAAAATGAAACTAAAATGCGGCTATAGGACTTTCAGCTCTGTTTATTTTTACGAGTAGCATAATTTATTTGTCATACGACTAAATATGAAGAGGAGTGATGCGGCTCCAGGTCCTCAGCTTCATGTGGCTATAGGACTTCCAGCTCCTCAGAATCAGAGGCTATCCATAGCCACCAGCAACCAATGCAATATGGTTCCGATAAGATTGCCCCTTCCCATGATGGAGTTCCAAGGGAGAGGTAAGTTCAACTACCTAAAGTAATTACATCAAGAGTCCTGAAGAGATTTAGTATGGCCTTCCATCTGCTCTCAATTCTTTTATTTTGTCAGCCTCTATAGAAGGGCACTATAGGAGAAAGGGCAAGAAATCTTGAGCAAAAAGTATAAGAAAATGTGAAAGTTGATTCTCCATTGAAAGAGTACGATAATCCTCTATAGGTAAATGATTTTTAGCCCTTAGGTGAGTAATTCCTTAAGTAGACTATCCAAGGTTGATTGATTTCCTTATAGGGTGAATGATTCCCCTTATTTTTATTGTTACTTCTTGTTCTTAACTTTGATATATTCTGGATTTGAATTTTTTTTTGTTACAAAAGCCTTTCCTTGCCTTCATTTATTTGTCTGCAATCTTAAGTGTTTTCTTTCGAACTCTGCGGGTTTAGAGACCCTCAAGGCTGCCGAGGAGCGTAAAAGGTGCCTGGAGCTTGAACTTGTTGAGGCCAAAGGCAAAATCGCCTCTCTTGAGGATTTACTAAAGGCCCAGTAGCAACGGTACATTTCCCTCCGAAGTAAAAATGTTCATTTGGAGGCCGAGCTTAGGACTTCAATAATGGCTGAGGACATCAAATCTGTGCTGGAGTGAAAATATTGGGATGGCATCACACTGCGCTGCCACGTAATAAAGATGTTGATCTCCCAGTTTCCTCTTTTTCCGCTCCACCCGAGGAATGCCGGTGCTGAAAGCAAATCAGATCTGCTTGCTTGCCCAGTGGCGGATGGATCCTAGATTCTTCTATGCCAGGATCCTCCGAGTCTTAATGTATCATTGTATATGTATATTTATTTTCTTTTTTTTTATTGTACATAACATATACATATGAATGAAATTTATTCTTTCCCGGTGAAACTTTTCTTCTTTACTTATATTTATGGTTCTTTCTTAGACTTAGCTCTTAGGAAGTTTTATTCTTCATGAGCAAAGTGTCCGAACCTTTTGATCGTCGTTGGCTGAAGATGTTACATTTAGGGTTTTTGCATATATGTCATTTTTTAAGCCCCATAAATTTTTAAGTTCAATCTCTTGTGTGCTGCTTGGTACCGTTGCCAAGTTTTGAATTCGACTTCGATGAGCCGCTTGAACTTTGCCGAATTTTTTGATTATGATCTCTTAATGGGTCGCTCAGACTTGACCGAGTTTTTTAGTCCGACTTCGATAAGCCGCTCGGACTTTGCTGAGTTTCTTTGACAAGTGAAAGAGACCCTTTCATTTGACTTAGGGGTAGCTCAAGTCTTGTAGATTTATGAAATGATATGCAAACACTCAATTGAATGTAAAATAGTAAACAAATAAAAATTTTATTAATATGATACAAGCATATCAAATGATGTAACCAACTATACCTATGTGTTGTACATATTTACTTATAGTATTTCTTGAGATGGGCGGCATTTCACGTTCGAGGAACAAGCCTTTTCTCCTAGGTGCACAGCTTGCATGCCCTGTTTCGGAGGATGACTGAGACCAAGAACAGTCCATCCCAATTTTGGGAGAGCTTGTTTCGACCGATATTTTTGCCAGTGGCCTCAATACTTCTTAGCACTAAATCTTCTACTTTGAACTGGTGTGCTTTCACCTTTTCATTGTAGTACTGGGCGGCCCTCTACTAGTACACCACCATGCGCAATCTTGCTGCGCCTCGGGCTTCCTCAAGTAGGTCCAAGTTTTCCAGAGTCTCTGCACATTATTGTGTGGATTGAAACTTTCCACTCGAAGGTTGGGTAGTTCGACTTCCACAGGAATGACTGTCTCGACCACATAACACAAGCTAAACAGTCTTGCGTGTAGGCTCCGTTAGAGTTGTCTTGTACGACCATAATACTGATGGCAGTTCATCGACCCATAAGCCCCTAGTGTGCTCCAACTTCGTCTTCAATCCATGCAATATTGTGCGGTTGTGACCTCCACTTGCCCATTGCACTGTGAGTACGCGATTGTCGTATGCACCAACCTTATCTTGCGAGTACGGGACTGACATATGCACCAACATTATCCTTAAGTTGGTGCAATACTTGGTGAACCTTTTTCTAGTGAATTAGGCCCCATTATCAGTCACAATGTATTCTGAGATCCTGAACCTGCACACGATACTCTGTTTGACAAAATCTGTTGCGTTCTACTCGATTATGCGGGCTAATGGCGTGGCCTCGAGCCATTTTATGAAGTAGTCAATTCCGACGATCAATAATTTTCTTTGTCCAGATGCTGTTGGTAGTGGTCTAAGTATGTCTAACCCCCATTGCGTGAATGGTTAAGGCGATTGTAGAGCTTGGAGTTCTATGTGCGGTTGGTGGGTAAGGTTGCCATGAATTTGGCAATTTTTGCATTTTCATACGAAATCCATAGTGTCGTACTTCATAGTTAGCTAGTAGTATCCTTATCTCATCAACTTGAAGGCTAGATTCTTGCCGCCGATATGAGATCCACAAACTTTGAGGTGCACTTATCCGAGGACGTAATCAGCCTTTTCTAGTGTGAGGCATCATAGATAGGGGCAGAGAATCCTCATCGATACACCCTACCGTCCATGATAGTATACATCCTGCCATCTTCTTCACCTTCTTGGTTTCCTCTGCGTCTTAAGGCAATGTCTTATCAAACAAATACCTTAGGTAAGGGGTTATCCAATTGTCGGTATTGGATATCTGTATCACTTCTAATTCGAAACCATCCACACTGGGTTTGTCGAGGACCTCGCGCATTCCTCGGACATATTGCTCTAAGTCCCCTGAGTCTGCTGCTTTTGCGAGCTGGTCAGCTTTTCCGTTCCCCTCTCGTGGGATGTAGACCATTTCTACATTCTCAAAGGGCGAGACTAGTCCTTGGACTTTTGAGAGGTATTTGGACAGTTGTGGGCTATTTGTTTCAAAGTTTTCTCGAACTTAGTTGACAACTAACTTGGAGTCACTGTAGACAACCAAACCTTTAGTCGAGCACTCCTTTGCTAATTGTAGTCCTGTAAGTAAGGCTCGAATTCCAAGACATTGTTGGTCACTGGGAACCTAAGGACCATCGAGTACTTTATATCTGATCCCTCAGGCATCCTCAGCACAACGCCAGCTCCACAACCATGTCGTCCACATGCAGAGTTCAAACTGTTGGGCTATGTGATTCCTCGACATCACAAACATCTGAGGCATCCAGAGTTAGGGTCGTGGTTTCGATGATAAAGTGTATCAAGGCTTGGCCTTTTAAGGGCGACCTTAGGCAAAATTCTACATCGAACTCTCTCAACTCAATAGCCCACTTGACCAACCGTCTCGATATTTCTGGCTTCTACAGAATCATTCTCAATGGCTGGTTGGTCAGGTCAATTACTTTGTGTGCTTCGAAATATGGTCTCAATTTTTGAACGGAATACACAAGTCTAGAGCCATTTTTTTCGCATGAGAGTATCTTGTCTCAGTGTCAGCCAGGATGTTACTGATGTAGTACACAAGCTATTGCCTGTCGTGCTACTGTCCAATCAAGGCTGAGTTCAAGACTATATCAAACACAGAAATGTACAAATATAACTCCTTGCCTAATTGGGGAGAAGTCAAAAGATGGGGGTTTGAGAGATACCCCTTGAGTCCTCGGAAGGCTTTGCAGCCAACCGTCTTGGTCCCTCTCAGGGCCTTGAAAAATGGTAGGTACTTCTCGACTGACTTGGCCAAGAAGTGAGACAGCACTGCCAGCCTCCCAGTAAACTTCTAGATCTCCTTCACAGCCCGAGAGAATTTCATATCAAGGATGGCCTTGATCTTTTCTGGATTTACTTCGATCCAACGACGTGAAACAATGTAACCTAAGAACTTCTTCTTTATCACTCTGAATGTACATTTAGTTGGATTAAGCTTCATCTAATGTGCTCTTAGGACATCAAGGTCTCTTCAAATTTTAGATGTGGTGATTGGTTATTTTACTATTGACGAGCATGTTGTCCACATAGACCTCCACATTTCTTCCAATCTGGCCTTTAAATATTATATTTGCAAGCCGTTGATAAGTGGCATCAGCGTTCTTGAGATCAAATGGTATGATTTTATGATAGTACGTTCATTGGTCCATCATGAACGATGTGTACTCCTCGTCATCAGGGCTCATTCTTATTTGATTGTAGCCCAAGTACCCATCCATAAAACTTAGGAGTTCATACCCGGACGTCGAGTTTATAAGCGAATCGATCCTCGGCAGTGAGAAACTCTCATTTGGACATGCTTTGTTGACGTCTGTAAAGTCCACGAACATCCTTCACTTTCTATTATTCTTCTTGGCTATCACGACGTTGGACAACCAATCTTGATAATGCACCTCTCATATGAATCCGGCATTCAGAAGTTTCTGTACCTCTTCCCAGATAGCCACCAACTTTTTCACTGAATAATTTTTCCTCTTCTGTCGAACGGGCTCATGACTAGGATTTAGGCCCAATTTATAGACCATTACTCCAGTCGGTATCCCTGGCATGTCACTCGACGCCGAGACAAAGACATCTGAGTTTTTCCTTATGAAACCAATGAGTTGGCCTCTGAAAGGTTGAGGTAGTGAACTTTCTATCTGGACGGATTTTTTAGAATATCTGGGATCCAAAAGGATTCGATCGATTGCTTCTCCAGATTCAGCCTGTTGCAATGTCATTTCATCGCAGAAGTCTGAGTCTTCAACGGGTTGAGGAAGAGGCGTTTACTTGTCTTGGAACAGATAGCATGTCCGTCTGGCAACTTGATCTTTGAAGACCTTCCCAATCCCGTATAGCGTTGAAAACTTTATTTTCAAATGTTGGATTGAAGTCACGGCTCTGAAGGCAACCAAGCAAGGACGCTCGAGGATAGTGTTGTAGACTAATGGGAGGTCTACTACCAAAAAGGAAGGACCCTTGGATGCTGTCTTCAAATAGATTCATAATGTAACCTCAAGTTGGATAACTCCCTACAATGGTAATGGCTCATTGTCCAGTTCATAGAGGGGTCTTTCGATAGCCGTCAATTGGCTTCTCTTGAATCCTAATTTAAAGAAAGTATAAAGGTAAAGCAAATTGTGAAAATTTTCATTATCAATAAATACTCATTTTATTTGCTAGTCTAAAACTCCGTCAAAAACGAATGCAGTTACAATAAGAGGATCAGAATGGGAGATATTACGTGGGCCATATTTTTGTTACTAAAACCAATGACCTCATCCCTAGATTCTACATTTGGCTTCTTTCGCTTTGCTACTGGATCCTCTCGGGTGCTACTCCTGGCCGAGCGAGTTGATATCATGTTGACGACTCTCACGGCTACTCGGTTCCTTGGGTGGTTAGCCTCACCATCTCTTGCTATTCCGAAAATTTGTCCGGATCTTTGCAGAAAGCGATTGAGATGACCTTTCTTGATCAGTTCCTCTACCTCTTTCTGTAATGTCTTACAGTCCTCGGTACTATGACTTTCGCAATGATGGTAGTTGCAGTACTTAGATTGGCCACCATCATCAGGATTCTTTAGTGCTTTGGGCCGTTTCAAAAATTTCTCATATCGAATCTGTATTACGATGTTGGTATGTGAGTTGTTCAAGGGAGTCAGGTTTAAGGGTGAGTATTTCCTACAAACAGTTTGCTCAGGTTTCTGCTGTTTCTTTGGCACTCGGAAGCCTTGGCGGTCTTCATTCTTCCTTTTTTCTTGCACCGTCCTCGGGTGGAGGCTCTCCTCCTAATGAGCCTCTTCGCATCATTGGTTGCTTCGACCGTTATGTATACTCGTGCCACGGTCTCAACTTTTGCAAAGGTCTGGGGTCCTTTGTGGATGAGGTGCTTGAAGAAAGCTCCATCTTCTAGCGTAGATAAGAAGGCATTTAGCTTCACCCTGTCTACCAGTTTTGGAATCTGTCGAGCCTCCGCAATGAATCGTGCCAGAAACCCTCTCAAGCTCTCCCTAACTCCTTGCTTCACGTGAGTAAGGTGATAGGGTTGCTTCTCAACCCTCATACTAGAGGCAAACTGCGAGAGAAAACTCCCTGCCAACTCGTCGAATGATCGAATGGAATTTGTTGACAGTCTGTAAAATAATATCCTTGCATTTTCCTTAAGTGTCAACAGAAAGTACTAGCATATCGTCATTTCATCCAAGCCTTGGAGGCTTAGATGCTCGCAAAAGTGATCGAGATGATCTATTAGATCAACGCTTCTGTCGTACAAGTCGAGGTTTGGCATCTTAAACTTTGGGGGGAGTGGTCACGTCCTCATCTCCATTGTAAATAGAAATTGACCCAGGTCAACAGCTTCTCCTCCATTATTTCCGCCAAAAACTCATTGTTAGACCTTCTTAAAATTCTCCTCTATATTGGGTGGAGCCATCATCTTCTTCTCATTGAGGTAGTTCTTCAACTCGTATGAGTTTTGGGTAGCTTGCAGCCCTGAAAGGCTCCTAGCCCTTGGAGGGACTTTGTCACGAGGAGCCGCCTCCTGAATGGCGTGCTCCTGATTGTCATGCACACATCAAGGGTTTCGCCTCTCTAGGCTTTCT
Source organism: Nepenthes mirabilis (assembly GCA_025585075.1). Classification (NCBI taxonomy): domain Eukaryota; kingdom Viridiplantae; phylum Streptophyta; class Magnoliopsida; order Caryophyllales; family Nepenthaceae; genus Nepenthes; species Nepenthes mirabilis. The sequence goes on from JAODPA010025560.1 coordinate 11,436, forward strand.
TCCTGAATCTGAGGACCCAAGCGATCTTTAAGTGGCTATGGGAATCTACTACTCAAGGCAACTTGCTTCCTCGGGTCTTCATGCTGGCTGGCTTGCTTTGTGGGATGCTTCTTTCCCTTACCCTTTTTCTAGGACGTCACGGCCTGAAAGGCTTTGTATAGAATTTCCTTTAGCCGCATGTCCATTTTTTAACAAAGAGTTTGGACGGCCTTAGACATTTTGTCCATTATCATCACCAACGCCCATACGTACGGATCAAGATGATCCTCTATCCTGATGCATGTAGCAGGCCATTGCCACATGAGGCAACTTCTCTGATCGGGGCACTAACTTGTGCTCTTGTGTTCTCTATTTTTTAGTTTTTAAAAAATGTGTTAACCTGACTTTTTATCAATTCCTATAAATAGTGCCAATGTTGCGTCATCGGATCTTGATCTCTGTACGGATGAGGACCCGAATGCAGAATAATACAAATATAATTTTTAAATAAAAGGAAGAGGGAGAAACAGTGACACGTAGTGTTTTGACGTGAAAAATCCTCTTCTAACGAGAGGAAAAAATCATGAGACTCTGAATCCGAAAATAATTTTACTATTTAGGTGTGTGAGTACAAAGGGTGGAGAACAGAGTATATGATGACTCTCAGTGATCACTTTTACAATCACAAGTGTTCTCTCAACTATGCAATGTGAGTATCTTTTTTTCTCTCTCTATGAGCATAAATGCAAGTGCAAAACATTTGGTCCTTTGTTAGGTATACAGTGAATACTTATATAGTGGTTTGAATCCTCCTACGTGGAGCACCCACGTGAAACTAGCATGTGTAGGGGATTCTACCACAAAATCTACAAATCCATCTTGCCATATCAAAGACATTGCGTGCATGCAAGCTGTAAGACGTCACTTCTATAGTGATTACACCTGCTCTACAAGTCATCATTCCTTGTGAAGATTGCTTGTTGTAGAGATTGTGCGTACCTTTGCGAAAGCCAACAATCTGAGTTGTCATCCTCGATTGTCCTGAGCTTCATTTATTGCACTCATGCCGTCAAATATGTCTCAGAGTTCTCGTCTTTGATAAAGGCTTTTGGCCTTTATCACGTCCGCAGACGTTTGCTGACAAAAGTCCTCGGGCTTTAACTAAGGGCTTGGTCAGCAATAAATCGTCGGGCTTTCAGAGCCATATCCTCAATACCATGTCCTTGAGACTTTATTGGAGATTTTGATATCTTATAGAGTCCTCGAACCTCCCAAGCTAAGTCAGCATCTCGGACCAATATAGCTCTCTGGGCCTCTTGGGCCGTGGACCTAAGTCC